>JAOTNS010000686.1:0-39388 GCA_028476615.1 Culter alburnus | reverse complement strand
AAATATGAGAGCAACGTTTTAATGTTGCAAGGTTCATCATTTATGAAGCAAACTCAATTCAAATAATAATAAAATGGTACAGTAATGAAATGAGAATAGCACATAAATATTAATAAAAACGTTATCTATTAACTTATTTCAGAATCTTGATGATTTGATATATTTGATTGTGTGATTGACAGGATAAAATGAACGAGCTCCTGAACCTTCATTTAGAGCCTCATTTAAATACAGAATGAGTTCATTTGCATATTGATCAGATGCTTCAGTGCTCTGAGAGTGTTTATAGTGCTGTGAGTTTAACACTTCATCACTGACACACACAACAATCTTCATCAACATGACCTTCATCATCATCTTCATCTGGACTCTCACAGCGTTTGCTCAAGGTTTGTGGAGCACAAGTTTGATATCAATTCATTTCTTCAAGTATATTGTCAAAGTTTGAGTTGATTTTCTTCTTGTTGTGTGTTTCAGAGTGTAGAGGACAGATCACCGTCACTCAGAGTCCCTCAATGACAGCAGCTCAACCAGGACAACTGTGAACATCACTGTAAAACCAGCAGTAATGTGTATTATCATAGTTCGGTAACGCTTTAGATTACAGCCCGGAAAGTACTGCGTAATTACAACAAATTTACAGCGTAACTTTCAATAATTATAGTGTAACTATACAGTAAGTATGTGTAAGTATAGGGGAACAATATGTGAAGTATTGGGAATAAAGGGGTAACAACCAGGAAATACAAATATTTTAACTGTAAAATTTTTAACGAAGGGGTACTTATATGTAACTAAGGGGTAAATATACATTACGGCCGTAAATTAAGTGGAGCTGTTACCCTCTTATTTCTGTACAGGGTAATATGACATTACGGCCGTAAATTAAGTGAGCTTGTTACCCTCTTATTTCATGTAGTTAAGGGTAAATATGACCATTACGGGCCGTAAATTAAAGTGGAGCTTGTTACCCTCTTATTTCATGTAGTTACAGGGTAAATATGACATTACGGGCCGTAAATTAAAGTGGAGCTTGTTACACTCTTGTTTCATGTAGTTACAGGGTAAGTAATTAATAAAAATAAATAAATAAATAAAAACGCAAACAGTCATATCACTTGGAAAACTTTATCTGAAAAACAACATTTCAAAACAGATTTAAAGTTACAACACTTCTTATTCGTTTCTCTTGCTTGGCTTCCTCCTCCTCTTGTTCCTCTTTTTCTTTCATTCCACTGATGAATCTTAAGAGGGAATCCCATTTGCTATTCTGTATTTAAAAAATCAGTACACCGAAATGTGCTCATCATTTACTCATCATTTACCCTCATCCATCTGAGATGTATACGACTTTCCTTCTTAAGATGAACAAAAAAAGGATTTTAGGAAAAAAAAAAAAAATCATCTGGGAACGCTTTATAATGCAGCTCACATGTTCCTAAAGTCGAAGCATCAAACAGCACAAACAGCAATAACTACAGTAATCCATACGACCCCAATGGATGAATCGATGTCTTCTGAAGAGAAACGATACGTATTTGTAAGAAAAATACCATATATTTTAATATTTTTAAAACTTTCGACCAGCTGTCTTCTGCGCGTGCATGCGAGGGTTGAGAGTTCATGCTTGACGTAACTTGAAGCGTGACGTAGGCGTGCGAGAAACTCACGCAGATGTTGGATGCCGTCAGTTTTTTTTTTTTTTTTTTTATTATTTTTTAGTAATGCTCACAACAAAATACACAGGATAACAGATAATGAGAATGAGAAACAAACAAGACAGAATAACAGAGACGGCAGTTCTCGCGCGAGTTTCACACGAATCTCCCGCGAGAACGTCATGAAAGCTTCACGTTGCTCATTTCAATGTGCTTCATCGAACGCGAAGTCGACTCTCATGCAGGCGCTGGTGACAGCTGGTCGGAAGCGAAAAGATGAATAGCCTAAACCATGAATTTCTGGGTGTACTGTATTTTCTTATAATACAGAATAGCAACGGGATTCCTTCTTAAGATTCATCAGCTGAGAAACAAGAGCAGGAGGAAGCCAAGCGAGAAACAACAACAACCAAAAAATGGACAAAACCTGTTACTTTCGTCAGGACTTTAGAGTTTGAAATGAAAAGTTGATTTTAAAAAATGAATAATAAGTGTTGTAGACCTGTTTTTAATAAAGTTGTTTTTCAAATAAAGGTTTCAGAGTCAGTGATATCAGATTGTTTGCATTTTATTAATTACTTACCCTGTAACTACATGAAATAAGAGGGTAACAAGCTCCACTTTAATTTACGGCCCGTAATGTCATATTTACCCCTTAGTTACATGTCATAAGTACCCCTTAGTTATAAAATATTTACAGTATAAATAATTTGTTATTTTCCTGGTTGTTACCCCTTTATTCCCAATACTTTACATATTGTTCCCCTATACTTACACATACTTACTGTATAGTTACACTATAATTATTGAAAGTTATGCTGTAAATTCATTGTAATTACGCAGTACTTTCCGGGCTGTAATCTAAAGTGTTACCCATAGTTCTTATGGACATTATTTAGCCTGGTATTTACAGAAACCTGGAGAAGCTCCTAAACTCCTGATTTATTATACAAGCACCCTCCAGTCAGGAACTCCATCTAGATTCAGTGGCAGTGATCTAACAGTGATTTCACTCTGACCATCAGTGGAGTCCAGACTGAAGATGCTGGACATTATTACTGTCTGAGTTATCACTACATCACAGTAAAGCAGTGTTCACACAGTGATAAAGAGTCGTACAAAAACCTTCGTCAGTCAGAGTCACAGTGACTGAACTGATACTGCAGCTGTTGTGTCGTCAGTGCAGCACAAAAACAACCAAACGTGATAATATTGAGCACAATTATCAGAATCATCAAAAATATATATATGAAAGTGAAGAGATTGTGATTTTTCATGTTCAGTGACAAGTTTAGAAATTATAATGATTTAGGAGGAACTGAACAACCTTTCTATGAATGATACACCATCCACTATAGGGAAATAACAAGAAGAATATCAAAGTGTAGTAAACTTTAAAACTATTTGCGCTACAAACCAGTGTTTTAATTAAGACAATACTTTAAAATAATATGGTAAAAAATATCAGTTTGCAATATCAAGCAGTATAACAAGCTGGGCTGTGTTTCCTAAAAGCATCGTAGGCCTAAATAGATCGTAGAGCCTTTGCCACCAATGATCTCTACAATCAACTTAATTCTTAGATGCTTTTGGGAAACACAGCCCTGTTTTATACAGCTAAAATAACTGGAAGCGAATGACACTGGAAGCCAGAATAAAAACATATAGAAGAAAATAGAAAATCACTTTCAGTGTCAGTGTCAGCAATATAATGAATTTATATTGCATTAAATAATTATTTGATCACAACACATCACATAAACATCTTCACACAGAGATTGATGAAGAATAAAATCTAAAGATTTCCAAACTTCTAAACAAGTGAGAAACAATTAACGACCACAAATATCAGTTTTCATCTGTACATGGACATTTTCATTTCTGAGTGATAGATTTCAACAAACAGAAACAAACAGATCATGCAGACGACAAGTTCAACATCTAAACTGCTGCACATTTACTGAATGTTCAGACTTGAACTGCTGTCAACAGTCTGACAGCTTATAAAAGCTCAAAATGACTGTTTAATACTCTCAACATCACAAAACACCTGCAGTCCAGTGATTCTCAGATCGTTTTTGTGCGTTTGTGTTTTTCTCTGTATAATGTGTTGATGATGAGAGAAATAAACCGATGGAGGGTTTTTGCTCAGAGAGTCACTTTGCATCGGCTCATGCTTCAGCGCTCCAAGTCTTTATAGCGTTCAGACTCAAACACTTTATAACACACTGCTGTTTACCACGGTACAAACCCAACAAACACCATGAATCTCTTCAGCAGCTTCATCTGGATTCTGGCAGCTTTTATTCCAGGTAACAGACGTGAAAGCTCGTCATTTTTGAGTCTTTAATGTTCATTTCATCTGATTAAACACATTAATGTTGTTGTCGACAGCATCCAGAGGAATCACTGTGACTCAGCCTGAAGCTGTGACTGTTTCTGAAGGACAAAACGCCAAAATAGAGTGTAAAACTGATACTGGGATAAATGGTTATGATTTAGCTTGGTATCAGCAGAAACATGGAGAAGCTCCTGAATTTTACATTTATGGCCTAAATAACGATGACAGTTTCAGTCAGTTCACAGTGATTGGAAGACCTGGAGGAACTGATTTCATTCTGACCATCAGTGGAGTCCAGACTGAAGATGCTGGACATTATTACTGTCAGAGTCGACACTATATCAACAATAACTATGTGTTCACACAGTGATAAAGAGTCGTACAAAACCTCCGTCAGTCACAGTGAAAATCTAACACTATATCTGTGAGGTTTATGATCATGTTCTTGTTTCATCATGTATCTGCAGGTGTTTTCATGCTCCACTGAGTGAAGTTTATTTATGAAATATGAGCTAAAGCCCTGATCCAATGAAAGACCTGAAACAGAAAGGACACACTGACATAAAGCTACATTTGTGTTTTATTTATTTACTGAATTTTAATATAACAGTGACTGAATGAAGCACTGACAAATGACATTACAAATGAGAAACGAGTTGCGTGTTTTGATGAGTGTAATGGGTTCATCTACATAAGGACTGCTGTGAAGCTTAATTGCTCCGGATAAGCCGGATGTGAAGTCATATATAGACATTATAACTGTTTTGAAAGAATATTTCTCTCAGAAACCGATCATGATTGCAGAAAGATTTTGGTCTCATAACCGCAGTCAGCAGGTCATCTCCCCTGTGACATGCAGCGAATGGACCACGCCGATCGAGCCAGTTGTTAAAGGAATGGAGATGTGAGGATTTGTGGAGATTTGAAGGTAACAGTGAATCCGGGCCTTTGTGTTGAACGTTACGCGATTCCACGAATAGAGGATTTATTCACATCATTGGCAGAGGGCCAACGCTTCACCAAACTGAACCTCTCCAGTGCATACTTACAAGTGCCCTTGACAGAAGATTCACACAAATGCCTCACTATCACCACGTCAAAGAGGCTCTTCTGTTACAATCGATTACCATTTGGTATTGCTTCGGCTCCTGCAATTTTTCAAAGAGCCATGGATCAGATTTTACAAGGCCTTCCCAGTGTTCATTGCTATCTAGATGATATATTAGTGACTGGATCAAATGACAAGCAACATCTCAAGAGTGTAGACGCAGTCCTCAGTCGTCTGGATGAGTTTGGGCTGTGTGTCCAACACGAGAAATGTGAATTCTTTAAAGATTTTCTGCAGTATTTGGGGCACATCATTCATGCTCAGGGTCTTCATAAGACACCAGAAAAGATCAGGACAATCGTGGATGTGTCTGCACTGAAGGACGTCAGTCAACTTTATTCATTTCTGGGAATTGTAAACTATTACAGTCGATTTATCCCTAACCTTGCATCAGTGTTAGCAAGAAATTACACAAGAAAGTACTGAATTTCTACCAATATCTGTACAGGTGAAAGTTTGCATTGCTTACAGACCACCGTCTGCTGACAACAATCTTCAGTCCAACAAAAGCCTTTCTCCATCCATGGCTGCGGCTCGGATGCAGAAAGACAAATACATAATTCACCTCTCTGTGTTTAAAGTCACCATGAAATCAAACTGACTATTCTTGTTTTGTTTTTTTATGGAATATTGCAGTATTTATAAAATGATTTTTTAATGCACATCATTATTTTTTAATATTCAGCTAAGTTTTTAAAGTTCACACTTATATTTGATGTTGTGATTGACAGGATGAGATGAACGACCTCATTTAAATACAGAATGAGTTCATTTGCTATTGATCAGATGCTTCAGTGCTCTGAGAGTGTTTATAGTGCTGTGAGTTTAACACTTCATCACTGACACACACAACAATCTTCATCAACATGACCTTCATCATCATCTTCATCTGGACTCTCACAGCGTTTGCTCAAGGTTTGTGGAGCACAAGTTTGATATCAATTCATTTCTTCAAGTATATTGTCAAAGTTTTGAGTTGATTTTCTTCTTGTTGTGTGTTTCAGAGTGTAGAGGACAGATCACCGTCACTCAGAGTCCCTCAATGACAGCAGCTCAACCAGGACAAACTGTGAACATCAACTGTAAAACCAGCACAGATGTGGCCAGTTATTCCGGAACATACTTTTTCAGCTGGTACTTACAGAAACCTGGAGAAGCTCCTAAACTCTGGATTTATGGAACAAACACCCGTCAGTCAGGAACTCCATCTAGATTCAGTGGCAGTGGATCTAACAGTGATTTCACTCTGACCATCAGTGGAGTCCAGACTGAAGATGCTGGACATTATTACTGTCTGAGTTTCCACACTGGTCCAGTGATCACACAGTGATAAAGAGTCGTACAAAAACCTCCGCCAGTCAGAGTCACAGTGACTGAACTGATACTGCAGCTGCTCACACACTTTCACACACTTTCACACACACTCAAAATACTACAATCATAAAGAGATTCTCTAAGAAAGGTTTCCGTAGATCACTGCCAAGAAAAACATGATCACAAAACTTTTATAGGTGTAGCTGTAAACTGAATGTTGTATGCTATGAACAGAAAGCATGTTCATCTAAACTTGTCAATCATTATGCAAGAGCTTCATATATTAACATCTGTTTACATGACTCCAGTGAGAATATTCCTCCAGCGTCCTCATTCTCCAACTTTATGTCCATTTTAATCCAGTAGAGAAATCTTGATGTTCTCAAGATCTGGAGTCTCGTGACAGAAGCAGTTCCCTCATCATCACATGTTTACCTGCAGCATTAGTGCTGGATTTTACAGCAACTCTTTCTGCAAGTTACATCGTTACGCCAGTAGATGGAGACAAGAGACTGATTTGAGCGAGTCAATGAATCTTTACCTGAACTAATTTGTTCAAAACACTGATTCATTCAGGAAAGAACAACTTGCTGCAGAACGATAGGCTGAGAAGTGCCGCATGTGATTAAGTTAGTCGTTACGCTTTCTCCAATGGTAAGAGACCCTCTTATCTCCCTATAATAATACAATCTCTGGCTTCAGTGCCATTCATATCCTCTCCCGTGGCCTCATGGGATAGTAAAATTTCCATTGTATGTCCACGTATTTTTCACCTACTGTTTTTCAAAATCTATGAATTGGGGCATACTATGTTGGCATACTGTTTTTCACATATAGCCTACAATATAGTAAAGAAGTATTTGCAGTGACAGTCTTCATGAATGAACCATTGAATCATTCCCTCAAATGATTCATTCAAAGCACTGATTCATTTTAGACACTTTATTCTACTGTGACTTCAATTGGAAATATTTCAGTTGGCTGAATAAAAACAGACAAAGAAACTGTGAAAATTAAAATTACTAAAATGTAAGTTATTCAATAATAGCTTCATGTTTATTAAACTGTATTACAGTAAAAGCAATATCACATTCACAATCGTGCTGTTGGTCTGATAATTAGAAAAACATCTTGCTCATGTGATGTTGCTTTATATCAATAAAGGATTCTGAACTTGAAATCTCAATGAAACCACATTAAACCATCTTAAACCTGTCACTCCTGAAGCATTTGCATAGAGAGAGTGTTTTACATGAGCGACACACGCTTCAGTGCTCTGCATGTGTTTATAACTCTGTCAAACATCAAACATGATCAACAACTGTTTTTCACTAGAACTGAACCTACAACCAACAAAAATGACTTTCAGCACCATATTGATCTGGACGCTGGCAGTATTATGTCGAGGTTTGTGTCAGTAAAGATTACAGACATTATTTACTTGTTATTTTTATGTGTTGTGAAGATATATGGTTGTGAAAGTGTTTGTGATTTCTAATCTTTCTCTCTTGTCAGAATCTGTTGGTCAGGTGACAGTGACTCAAACTCCCTCAGAGCTGCTCTCTCAAACTGGACAATCAGTCACTGTGACCTGTAAAACTAGCAGTAATCCAGCCTGCTGTTATGGTGATGGAAAACCCGCTCTGAGCTGGTACTTACAGAAACCTGGAGAAGCTCCTAAACTCCTGATTTATTATACAAACAAACTCCAGTCAGGAACTCCATCTAGATTCAGTGGCAGTGGATCTAACAGTGATTTCACTCTGACCATCAGTGGAGTCCAGACTGAAGATGCTGGACATTATTACTGTATGAGTTTACACTGTCCTAGTAGCTGTGTGTTCACACAGTGATAAAGAGTCGTACAAAAACCTCCATCAGTCAGAGTCACAGTGACTGAACTAATACTGCAGCTGCTCACACACTTTCACACACTTTCACACACACTCAACATGAATATTTTCATTAGTATTAAATTAAATATGAAGCTTTCATTAAGTTTTTTCACAAGGTAAATACTTAAACTATAAAACTCTTATCTTAGTAAATGAATCTAACACTGTATCTGTGGTTCATGATTTGGCCGCATGTTCTTGTTTCATCATGTATCTGCAGGTGTTTTCATGCTCCATTGAGTGAAGTTTATTTATGAAATGTGAGCTAAAGCCCTGATCCAATGAAAGACCTGAAACAAAAATGACACAAAAAAGGACACACTGACATAAAGCTACATTTGTATTTTATTTATTTACTGAATATAACAGTGACTGAATGATAAAGCACTGACAAATGCAAATGGACCACAACTATCAATCAGATGTTAAAGGAATGGAGATGTGAGGATTTGTGGAGATTTGAAGGTAACAGTGAATCCGGGCCTTTGTGTTGAACGTTACCCGATTCCACGAATAGAGGATTTATTCACATCATTGGCAGAGGGTCAACGCTTCACCAAACTGAACCTCTCCAGTGCATACTTACAAGTGCCCTTGACAGAAGATTCACACAAATGCCTCACTATCTCCATGTCAAAGAGGCTCTTCTGTTACAATCGATTACCATTTCACGAGTTCACACTTACAAATAATCAGATAGTAAATAGTATGCGTAGTAGTATGCGTATTTGGCATGCTGTCCGAGGAGAGGGCTCCGAGCTCGGTATTTTGGCCCGAACCCAGAGTACTCCCCCCTATTCTGGTTAGGAAATCAGTAACCAGGCAGATGTGAGGAGACGGGGTGGTGGAGGGATACTGTCAAACTGTCAAGTGATATGGGTGAGTCGACCGTGTCTTATATATATGCTTTCACTCATGCTGATTGGGTAGATATGTTGATTACTGTTTGCTGACAGCTGGATGAAATGACGTAATGATTAGTCAGATTATTTGAATGTTGCTCCTCCCGAATTTTGTTAACTAAACATCATTTGGTATTGCTTCAGCTCCTGCAATTTTTCCTAATGTTTCATCTAAATGAGATATTAGTGACTGGATCAAATGACAAGCAACATCTCAAGAATGTAGACGCAGTCCTCAGTCGTGTGGATGAGTTTGGGCTGTGTGTCCAACACAAGAAATGTGTGAACTCTTTAAAGATTTGCTGCAGTATTTGGGGCACATCATTCATGATCAGGGTCTTCATAAGTCACCAGAAAAGGTCAGGACGAGCGTGGATGTGTCTGCACCGAATAACGTCAGTCAACTTTGTTCATTTCTTGGACTATTACAGTCGATTTATCACTAACCTTGCATCAGTGTTAGCAAGAAATAACACAAGAAAGTACTGAATTTCTACCAATATCTGAACAGGCGAAAGTTTACAATGCTTACAGACCACCGTCTGCTGACAACAATCTTCAGTCCAACAAAAGCCTTTTGGATGCAGAGAAAGACAAATACATAATTCACCTGTTAAAGTCACCATGAAATCAAAATTGACAATTCTTGTTTTGTTTTTTTTTCTTCTCTTTTTTTTATGGAATGTTGCAGTATTTATTATAAAAGGTTTATCAATGTACATCAATATTTTTTAATATTCAGTTTTTAAAGTTCACACTTATATATAAGTTCACAGTGCTATAATATATAGTGTTTAACCGTTTAAATACACACTGGAGCCTCATCGAATAAATTCATCACTGCATTAACTCATTATTATTCACCTCGTCCTTTCCTGTTCATCAGTGTGTCTGTCTGTTCACACCGCCCTCTAGTGGCACAGTGATGTAGTGCAAGATAACATGAATAAAACTGTTGAAGGGTTTCTGTCATCAGTACAGCTGTGATCACCTGCGGTCTCGTACCTGCAGCCGAATTACAGTCGAACTGATGATCACTAAAGCACTTTTGCTCATGTGACTTTGCTTAGATGATTCAATTCAATTCACATTTATTTGTATAGCACTTTTCACGATACATATCATTTCAAAGCAGCTTTACAGAGAATGCATGTCAACATTACAATTTAAGAATTCAGTTAGCAAATATTGTAATAATTTAGGCAATTAATTTACAATCACTGTTAGCAGTTTAACTGAAGGTAGAAGCAATGAGCTCCTGGAAAAATGAATTACATTAACAATAATTAGGATATAGAAATTGGGCAATGTGCATGTTGATCCAGATGATTGCGTCTTCTGAAGTCCTCGCAGGAGTTGGCACCGTCTCTTCATAGGTGTTGGTCATCTGAGGTCTTCTTAAGAGGCTGGATCCAAACTGAAGCTGATGTCCTCTCTAGTCACCTCGGGACAAGTGTCCTGAGGTAAAACAGAAAAGCAAATGGAGAATAAATGCTGATAGTCACATGCAATTGATCTGATATGAGATGCATTATGTGAACGCTTGGCTAAAGAGATGTGTCTTTAATCTAGATTTAAACTGGGTGAGCGAGTCTGAGCCCCGAACATTATCAGGAAGGCTATTCCAGAGTTTCAGAGCCAAATGTGCAAACGCTCTCCCTCCTTTAGTGGACTTAGATATCCTAGGTACAACCAGAAGTCCAGAGTTTTGTGATCTTAAGAGCGTGAAGGATTGTAGGGCAATAGAAGATCAGTTAGTACACGGGAGCTAAACCATTTAGAGCCTTTATAGGTCATTAGCAATACTTTATAATCAATACGGAACTTATAGGTAACCAGTGTAGAGATGATAAATTGGTGTTATATGATCATATTTTCTTGACCTGGTAAGAACTCTAGCAGCTGCATTTTGTACTAATTGTAGCTTGTTTATTGAGGAAGCAGGACATCCAGCTAATAATGCATTACAGTAATCTAGTCGAGACGTCATGAAGGCATGAACTAACTTTTCTGCATCAATAAATAACATATTCCGTATCTTAGCAATGTTTCTTAGGGTGGAAGAAGGCTGTTTTTGTAACATATGAAATATGATTTTCAAAGGACAAGTTGCTGTCTAATATAACACCCAGGTCTTAACTGTCGAGGATGGAGTAACAAATGCGATTGTAGTCTGAGAGATTCTGTGTACAGGTTTTTGGCCCAATAAATACTTCAGTCTTATCTGAATTTAATATAAGAAAATTACTAGTCATCCAATGTTTTACTTCTTTAACACATTCTGTCAGATTGGATAATTTAGAGATTTCATCTGGTCGTGATGAAATATATAACTGAGTATCATCGGCATAGCAGTGGAAACTAATTCCATGTTTTCTTATAATATTACCGAGTGGCAGCATGTATTGAAAACAGCAGAGGGCCTAACACTGATCCTTGTGGCACTCCGTATTTACTATCGTTATCTTAGATTTTTCCCCGTTTATAACAAAATTGTGACGTCTGATAGGTACGACCTAAACCACCGTAATGCCTGTCCCTGAATACCAGTGTAATTTTGTAGTCGATCTAGGAGTATTTTATGATCTATAGTGTCGAACGCAGCACTGAGATCAAGTAACACTAGTATTGAGACACAGCCTTGGTCAGAAGCTAGAAGTAATTCGTTTGTAATTTTAACGAGCGCAGTTTCTGTGCTATGATGAGATCTGAATCCTAAATGAAATTTTTCATATAGCGTTTTTTTGCAAGGAGGAGCACAATTGGACCGACACCACTTTTTCTAGTATTTTAGACATAAATGGAAGATTTGAAATGGGTCTCTAATTTGCCAATACGTTTGGATCTAATTGTGGTTCCTCATGAGGGGCTTAATAACTGCTAGCTTGAACGGTCGTGAGACGTGACCTAGAGATAAAGACGAGTTGATAATATTGAGAAGAGGCTCTTCTGCTACAGGTTACAATTCTTTCAGTAGTTTAGTGGGTATTGGATCTAATAAACATGTTGTTGGTTTAGACGCAGTGATAAGTTTATTTAGCTCTTCCTGTCCTATAGTTGTAAAGCACTGCAACTGTTCTTGAGGGGCGATAATTGAGGCTGAATCATAAAACTTTGTTAAAGGTTGTACATTTACAATTGTATTTCTGATGCTCAGTAAAGAAATTCATAAAGTCATCACTACTAAACTGCAATGAAATGTTTTGTTCTGGTGATGTCTGTTTATTTGTTAATCTAGCCACTGTACTAAACAAGAACCTTGGATTGTTTTGGTTATTTGATGATGATGATAAGTTTCATCTACATTTCATTTTCACAGTGTTTTTTCACACGTGGTTTGAATTGTTCTAAATTTTATGCCACATTTTTAAAGTTCACACTTATTGGTATATCATGATTACATGATACATATTTGATGTTGTGATTGACAGGATGAGATGAACGAGCTCCTCCTGAACCTTCATTTAGAGCCTCATTTAAATACAGAATGAGTTCATTTGCATATTGATCAGATGCTTCAGTGCTCTGAGAGTGTTTATAGTGCTGTGAGTTTAACACTTCATCACTGACACACACAACAATCTTCATCAACATGACCTTCATCATCATCTTCATCTGGACTCTCACAGCGTTTGCTCAAGGTTTGTGGAGCACAAGTTTGATATCAATTCATTTCTTCAAGTATATTGTCAAAGTTTTGAGTTGATTTTCTTCTTGTTGTGTGTTTCAGAGTGTAGAGGACAGATCACCGTCACTCAGAGTCCCTCAATGACAGCAGCTCAACCAGGACAAACTGTGAACATCAACTGTAGAACCAGCACAGATGTGCCCAATTGTAGTGGGAATGATAAATGTATATCCTGGTACTTACAGAAACCTGGAGAAGCTCCTAAACTCCTGATTTATTATACAAAAAGCCTCCAGTCAGGAACTCCATCTAGATTCAGTGGCAGTGGATCTAACAGTGATTTCACTCTGACCATCAGTGGAGTCCAGACTGAAGATGCTGGACATTATTACTGTCAGAGTTATCACAGTGGTTATGTTCACACAGTGATAAAGAGTCGTACAAAAACCTCCGTCAGTCAGAGTCACAGTGACTGAACTGATACTGCAGCTGCTCAAAGGAGGATCTGAAACAACATCGTCACACAAACATCTGAAATAAAATCATCTAAATTAATCTGCCACTCTTAATAATTATAGAGGTCAGAAAGAGATTTTGTGCTCTTATAGATCAGTCACACGATTGAGATCTGAGTGATTTCAGTTGCTGCATTTTATTAATAATAGATGTTAATTTTCATAATTCTCCATGGTTATTTGATTTGAGTATCTCATCCTAACATGTCATTTGTTCACTATACACTGTATTCATACTATATACTGCAGACAGTAAGAGTTTTATATCAGCTGCTGTTTTAATTGTAGTCCTGATCAACAGTTCAGTTCAGACACGCCTCTCCCTCCTCTGCACCAATCACAGCTCTGATCAGAAAGAGCAAGATAAGAATATTAATTTGTGCTTTTAACTGAATTTTTATTGAACACTTAATCACAAAACTATGAGAAGATACAAACTGGTATCTTTTGATAACATGAGCTGATAAACCTCAGTGTAACTGATGAATATGAACAAACCTCTGATCCAATGGAGAAACTGGAACAGGAGAAACTTCTTCAGCTGGTACTTACAGAAACCTGGAGAAGCTCCTGAACTCCTGATTTATTCCACAAACTGCCTCAACAGTGTCATTTACTGAAGTCAAACAGTGAATCTGAGCGAGTTAAACTCATATTTCATCATCAGGTGGAGTGATTGTGTTTCTCTCAGAATAGAGCAGATGTTCATCGTCCTCAGAGGAGTTTGATGATCCTGTGACACCAGAAACACTCAAAATAACTATTGAGCAGAAAAACATGTAGAAAAGTGTTTTTTGTTGTTTTTTTTTTTAAAAGCAATATCACACTTGTAATCGTGATGTTGGTCTGATATTGGGATTAAACAGCGCTCCTGTTCATCTGATGTTGCTTTATCAATAAAGGATTATATTAACATGTGAAATGTTTTGTGAAATCTCAGTGAAACCACATTAAACCATCTTAAACCTGTCACTCCTGAAGCGTTTGCATAGAGAGAGTGTTTTACATGAGCGACACACGCTTCAGTGCTCTGCATGTGTTTATAACTCTGTCAAACATCAACATGATCAACAACTGTTTTTCACTAGAACTGAACCTACAACCAACAAAAATGACTTTCAGCACCATATTGATCTGGACGCTGGCAGTATTATGTCGAGGTTTGTGTCAGTCAAGATTACAGACATTATTTACTTGTTATTTTTATGTGTTGTGAAGATATATGGTTGTAAAAGTGTTTGTGATTTCTAATCTTTCTCTCTTGTCAGAATCTGTTGGTCAGGTGACAGTGACTCAAACTCCCTCAGAGCTGCTCTCTCAAACTGGACAATCAGTCACTGTGACCTGTAAAACTAGCAGTAATCCAGTCTCCTGGTGTAGTAGAAAAAAGTGTCTTGCCTGGTACTTACAGAAACCTGGAGAAGCTCCTAAACTCCTGATTTATGCAACAAACCTCCTCCAGTCAGGAACTCCATCTAGATTCAGTGGCAGTGGATCTAACAGTGATTTCACTCTGACCATCAGTGGAGTCCAGACTGAAGATGCTGGACATTATTACTGTCAGAGTGCACACAGTGGTAGTGTGATCACACAGTGATAAAGAGTCGTACAAAAACCTCCGTCAGTCAGAGTCACAGTGACTGAACTGATACTGCAGCTGCTCACACACTTTCACACACTTTCACACACACTCAACAGTGAAGAAATGACTCAATATTATCTTATTGAACATCATATTTGTTGAGTTGAATCAGTTTTTAACCTTTTTGATTGTGATTTTTTTAGAAGTCATTTTTGTCTCCTGTTGTACATCCTTTATGTAGAAATTCAGTCACTTTTGATCTTCACTTCAGTGGATATTTTTCCATTCTTCACCACATTTTTTGATTTTCTGCATTTATAATTTATTCTCATTCTTCTTTCTAAACTGAATCATCATCAGCATCATAAACATGTTCTGCTTGATCAGTTTAATAATCTATTGATTTATTAACTTCATCCCTCATAATACAGATATTAACAGCATCATATAAACACATTCCTCAATTTCAGAGCAGATGTTAATAATTTATATTAATATCTATGTATGGAGGAATTAGCAATTATATAAAAATGAATTTACAAAATAAAAAAATAAAAAAACCAGATTACCCAGCAACCTATCAAAAAACATATGCATATCACTGTATTTATTTACATTTATTTTATAAAGATTTATAAAGTGAAGATGTTTCTATCATGTGACTCACAATCAAACTCAGTTGATTCAGTGATTGACAGAGACTCGTGTGTGATGATCCTCATGTCTGTTCAGAAACTGCAGGAACACACATGGATTTGGTGTAAATTTGGGGATTAACAGTGACGTTTCAATCCAACTAAAATATTCTCAGAGTCTCACAGCAGATATTCAGATTACAGTTTTTCTCCATTGGTTTGGCTCATTTCTTGAAACAGAAATTACATTCTCAAACTCTAAGATCATTCGGCAAAACAGTCTTACAGTTCAGCACAACACTATAGCTCACTTGCAAAAGCTCATACCTCTCCCAAAACAGTTCACTCATGTGTCAAAACTAAATTCCTTTCCCATTTAAACAGTCAGTGCCCCCAAAATGCTTTGTCCGTTTGGCATTGTGTAAGCACTGCAAGTCAAAATGTTTAGATGTTTTGTCACTATGGCAGAGGACCATTGAAATATCCCTCATGTCCACCTTTAAGTCTTAGTCCAGTCCTTCATTGACAATGGTTACTGTACTGTTTTTTGTCTAGCTAACAGAATACAACTGTGTATAAACTGATAAAAAAAAAAAGAAGAAATAGGATTTTAGGGTAAGAGTAGCCTCCAAGGTTTGACATCACACATTGCACTCATACTGCAAAGGAAATTGTAACCATTATCATTCACACACACAAAGTAACTTCCATACATCAGAGTAAAAAGAAAATGTATACAGCATAATATACTGTAATATATACACACAAACAAAAAATAATGAAAATTATATGCAGCCTACAGTGCTGTTAATAAAGCTGAGTTTCACAACTAACAGTTCTTCACTGGTCGCTCGTTTCCTTCCAATGCCATTATTCTCTACAATAGCGTAAAAAAGAAAACATCAAATCAGTCATACAGAATACACTACATTACAGACAATTACATAGGAATGTTCTATGTTCTCCACAAGTTCTATATACTACTGGCCACTACTCCAGTGGTTCAAACCTGGGGTACATGTACCTCTATGTTGAGGTACTACAGGGGGTATTTGACAGAAAGGGGAGGGGGAAAATCATCAATGACTAGACTTACTGAAATGTTACAGTAAAACCCACAGTATTAGATAGATTTACATGGGAGGCACTAATTGCAGCTCTTTGACCATTTTTTTTTTACAGTTTTTCTCAGTTGCTTTGGCACATTTCTCAAATCAACCATAAAATTTGCAAGACAGTATGTTCATTTCTCGAAACAATTTGTACAAAGAGCGCAACATATTGGATTACATGCAAAAACCTGTAACTTGCACAGAATCCTTAGTTCATCTCTTAAAAGCAAGTTTTTATGTCAATGAACATATCAGTGCCATCAGAATAACAAGTCCTTGTGTCATTGTTCTCGAACAAGATAGTCAAAATGCTTAGCCATGTTGTCAATATAACAGTGAAGAATATTTCAGATGTAAACTATGGCTACGGTTTTTATGACAGTGAACAAATTACTGTGTAATATCCTTGTGATAAATGAAAAAGACAAGACTATATATACATACACTGTATATATGGATTCATGTGTACGTGTGTGATATAGTGTGTATCTGTATAAAGTTCATTTAGCCTACTATACTATACTGTAAGTGTAAAGCAAGTGTAATATGCTACTGTAAGTGTAAAATGCTACTGTAATATTAAGATTATAGCATGCATACCATATTAGAGTACATACCATATTAGATTATGTCTACAAAATGCTTGAATGATTGAGGTTTTTCCCCAAACATTCGGCTGCACATTTAGACATTTAGATTTAGACCCGCATAAGCTATTGTAAGGTCATGATTGAGAACATAGTTCACATAGTGGCCCTCATTTCACCAGAAACGTGCCTACGCCCTTTGCCTTATCTACCTCTTCCTCTGTTTTGTCTCCCTACCCTTCTACCACATATCCTTACTCATCTTCTTCTTCCCAGCTATTGACCCTGTTTGTTTCCATGTTGTTCTTCCATTATCAGAAATTGTAACTCTTGCGTTGTTCTCTGTCTGTATATGCTTTCCAGTTGAAGATTCATGACATCTTTGAGCTGTTTTAGAGAGCTGTTTGGGTCATTGGTTGATCTAATGCTTTACATTCCCTTGAATACATTAGTGAAATTCAGGATTCACCTGCAAAATTCATCAATTCAGGACACATTTACAAAAGTCTAATAGAAATGTATAGATAATATACTTGACACATTATGATAACTAAGTCAACCATTTTGCATTTAATGACTTATGCGATTAACTAATGACTAGATGTTTTGAGGGGTAAGATTATTCAACAGAGAAATATATAACAAATTTTGAGCAACATGACATTAGCAATTGATAATGTAGGAAACAGCAGACAATTGTACATAATCAATTGCCTGAATGTACTAAAGCATCTGCAATTTGTTCAAAAAATGTGAAACTGCTTTTATGATGTTGACAAGAGACTGGATGATGTGGTGGTTGAGCAAGTTTTGAGAATTTCAGTTCTGATTTGAGAAATATATATATATATGTTGGACTATGGGTGTTTGTGTGCACCTCAGTCTGCAGTCAACAAGATTTCAGAGAACAGAAAGTACGGACCTGAGAACACACATATACCTTGAGTCATGGCAGTGAGATAAACACCACCAGCTCCTGACACCAGCGGCCGAGTGTGTCTGGAGGGATCCGTGCCACCCTATGACATCATCTTTACACATGCCAAATAAAGATATAGCATGAGAAAAAAACACATTTAATCAGTTAAAAGAAGCACTCAGCAACAGCACTAGTTGTTTTAAAGGGGACGGAACAATCTCTGTATTTATTCCTACACTACTAAGAGCTCCTGGTGTGAGCAGAACGAGTGTTATTGTGTTGATTGTGTCCAGGCGTATGACTGCGTTTCTGCAGCCGTGTGTTTCTGGTACATGGGTCCTCAGGGGCAGCGGTATGCCACACTCTGTTCTCATTCACAAGCTGTGCCAGTGGCTGGCAGCAGTTTTACCATGCACTCTAAAAAGGAACAGAACATAACGCAACTCAAATATAATTTCTGTCCAACTCGCTGCTGGAAGTCCATGTTCCCTTCAGTGTCAACAACAGAATTTAAGCCTACTAGGAAACTTTGGGATGTATGGAAGGAACAGTGAGAGACGGAGCTTTCTCAAACTTTAAAGTTACTATTTTTACCAGATAATCCAGTCCAAATGATGCGCAGTTGTCCGGGCTCCTCGGCACAGTGTTTGGGGCCACCTCAGTGCAGTGTAGAGTCCGTTCTCTTTCTAGTATATCTTCCTCGAAAACAAAGCTGCATGTTGAACTGGCACCTCGCCAACCCGTCTGTGGTTTACAGGTCAGCCAAATAATGATAGCTCTCCAACACAACACACTCCCTGATCACGCGCTCCCGTCGCCATGACAACACGTGCAGCTCTGTTGAGCCCTCAGCACTTCTGCAGGTGTTTACTGGTGATAGAGTGCTTCTGTAGCTCACCTTAAAAGATACAATCTCACTATCTTTCTGTTGCTCTATTCTCTCTTACTTTCTCTTTTCATTGTTAGACAAAGGTCAGTTGAATTTTGGCATGACCCAGCAGTCAGGTTGACCGGCTGGGTCAGAATAACCTCTCACTCAATTGCTTCAACATTTTCAAATGTCATAGCACAAGTTATGAGACACACACTGTACATACCAATGTCAGCACACATCGCCAATGGCTCTTTTTGTATTGAAGGAACAGTTCACCAAAAAAAAAAAAAAAAAAGTAAAATTCTGTCATCTTTATTCACCGTAATGTCGTTCTAAACCTGTATGACTTTTTTCTTTCTAAACACAAAAGGAGATGTTTAGAAGAATGTCTGAGCTGCTGTCTCGCATCTTCTGAAATACTACAACATCTCTGGATCCAAAAACAAGCGAAGAAGAAGATCTGCATAAACCGGGGCTGCGTTTATGTTTTTTACATACCCTCCCGCACCCTGTTCGCGCAGACATCGTACGTCATCAGCGCGTTTCATGTTATGCAGAGTTTATGTAGACAGATGTTAGTCACAGAGCACCGCAAACAAACAGCAGCCTCCTTTTATAGTTCCTATCGAATCAAAACAACAAGCTTATGCTGTGTTCACGCCATAAATGCTGTAATTAAGAGATGGAAACCTGTGATGTTATACTCTGAGCTTTTCAGTCAGACACGGATTCCATGTCAGTAATAAGTTTCGATGTCAACAGTAGCAACACCGAAATTAATCTGCAGCAGTCATGTACAAGCTCTGTAAGTTGTTCACGTTCATTATTATTGTAATGTTATTTTTTCTTGTGATGCTGTGTGTGTATTCATGTGTTCTGGAGGAGGTGTGGATTTGGACGGCGATTTGCAGGGGGGGTGGGATTGTATGTTTTCAATGCTGGCAGGCTTAGCATTTCTCAGATCTTCTACCGCATATTTAAGTGTGATTTGCTGTGACGTCACAATTGTGTCATATTGTGGTCTATAGATTTGCCTGAAGTGTACACACTTCACTTGATGAAGTTGAACGCACTTCAAAATGGTGTTTGGGATTCCCCCGAGGGGAAGTGCTTAGGGAAGTTTGCGAGTGTATGTCTAAAAGTGGAGTTACAGTTTTTCTCAATCGATTTGGTACATTTCTCCAAACTCAGGTAACAACTCTCAAAACAGTTAACACAAACTAAACACACTCTTATGCTGGTGAAACTGTTAAGTATTCACTGCACAATGAAACACAGCATTTTATTCCAGTAATGCATTTATTAAAATTCAATATTAACATCAAAACTAAAAGTGTGTTCTGTTGATTTTATAACAAATTCAGCTGAAGATACACAAAGAAATAAATGAAAATACATGTTTTTCATTAAGTTCTTTAATGAGGAGTTCAGGTGTATAACAATAAGTTGTCACCCCACACACACAAATATATATATATTATGCAAATAAGTACATAGGTAAATAAAAAATAAAGTGATAAATGTACTGCATTCATTGAATCAATTATATTTTATTGATCATGCCTCTCAATTACATCTGGCCAGAGAATTGCATCAAGATCACAGAAAATATTTTCACGAGTCATGCATCGTGGGAAAAAACGCCTTGAATGCTGTATCCATCCTTGACATGCTTGTGCCCCAATATCTCCACAGGCCTCTTCCATCGCTTGAAGAAGACTTACTTGGTTGTAAGGGTTGCGATCATGTACTTTCCATCTCCAAGAGGAGAAGAATTCCTCAATTGGATTCAGGAAAGGAGAATATGGTGGAAGAAACACCATCCTGAATTGTGGGTGATTCTCAAACCACTCTCGCACCAGTGCTGAATGGTGGAATTGGACATTGTCCCAAACAACTACAAAATTCCGCACCATTTGCTCCTGATCACCCTGCGGAAAGAGGATTTCATTGAGGAGGTTTAAAAAAAAAATGTAGGAGCCTTGCTGTGTTGTATGGTCCCAAGACAGCATTGTGTGCCACAATGAAATTGTTGCTCAGACATCCAAATTGCTGCACAGAGAGTGATGTTGCCTCCTCGTTGTCCAGGGACATTGACTGTAGCATGATGGTCAATCACATTTCTCCCTCTTCTCCTTTTTTTTTTGAAGATTGAAGCCTGCTTCATCAATATACAGGTACTCATAATGAGTTGCACTGCTATCCAACTCCAAGATTCTCTGGAGTAAAAAGAACACAAGGTAAAATATAGTAAATTTGTGTTTTACAGTAATGGCATTGATTGCAGTCAATACTACTGTGAAATTGTTGCTGAAGTTTGAGTTCACACTTTGAAGCAGCAGTATACATAGATATGCCTAAATCTTTTCACATATAGTAGCATGGAATAGTTTATGGACACATACTTAAAATTCAGGAAAAATATATCTTTGAGTTGACAGTAAAATTGCAATAATTGGGTTGCACATACTTGAACAAACTGGAATCGCAACTCCTTCACTTTGTATACTTGCTTCATTCGGATAGCATTTCTTCTTAGAACATGGTCAATTGTGGAGAGACTGCATTGGTGGATATTGTGGAACAGTTGATTGTCCTGTGTTATTCTTTGCTGAATTTCTTTGAGGCGGAGGGTATTGTTCGGGACCACCATGTCAACAATGGCATGCTCTTGTTCAACTGAAAAAAGTCTTGTTCGTCCACCTGAATGTTCTCTAACTTCAATTCTGAAAAAGGTTTGGACATGCAGGAACATTTACTGTAGAGATCTAGACCTATGTCAAACAAGACTACATGGACTCTCATTGTAAAAGTAGAATGATATAGTTACTTACCGGTTTTCCCTCTGAAATGTATAGATAATTGAAGCCACTGTGGATCTGTTTATATTGGGCTGAACTCTCTGGCCAGCTTCTCTCAGTGAGAGACCATGATTTATGACATGGTCAATAAATGTGGCTCTGATTTCATTTGAAACACGTGTGTACCCTACCCTCATTCTACCTCTCCTCCTCCTCTTACACCTTGGCCTCCTCTTCCTCTTTACCCTCCTCTTCCTCCCTGTCCACCTCTTCTTATATTTTCTCTTTCCACTATACCATTGCCATCCAATCTATCCATCTCTTCAATCTCTTCTCCTCTTCCTACATCCTCAGCTCTTCTCGCTCTTCCTCCTACATCTTCAGCTCTTCCTCCTACATCTTCAGCTCTTCTTTCTCTTTCTCTATCTCCTCTTCCTCTTCTCCCTCTACCCTGGCCACCACCTCTCACTCTTAAACCTCTTCATACTTCTTTTTTTTTGTCTTACTGTATCTCCTCATTTGTCTTCTTTGTTCTTCTTCTCTTCCCCTTTTGTAGTTGTTGTAATTACGTAAGACAGCTCTGTGAACAATTAGGAAATTGGCTTTTTCTGTGTTGAGTGGATTACTAACTCATCAGATAACAATTTGGTGTTAATTGAAGACACAAGGTGTGCAACTGACTATTTTACAATTCACAGAGTTTTGTTTGTTGTGTTTTGAAAATGGTACAAAAATGCTTGTGATCTTTGTGAAGAACAATGAAAAAGTTACAAATGTTTTTCCTGATATATTAAGGACTTGGTTGGCTGTATGAACTGCTGTGATAAAATTTGGGATTTTTGTGCACAGTGTTTTGAGAAAATTATGCTTTTGAATTGTGATTTGTATGAAATGAAGGAGAATTTACTATCTGTTTAGGACAATTACAAAGTGTACTGATCACTGTGTTAACTGTTTTGAGAGCTGTTACCTGAGTTTGGAGAAATGTACCAAATCGATTGAAAAAAACTGTAATTTTTTTATTGTATCTTATATTCTTCAAAATAAGGATTATAATGATAATTGCATCATACAGTAAGCTGCAGTTTTTAGGCAAAATGTTGAAGTCAGATAAATCAAATACTTTCATACCTGGATTACCTGGATACACAAATCAGGTAAAGTGGGTACTGAAGCCAAAAAGTTTGGGAACCACTGCTTAATTGTAAAAAAGTTATAATGATGGACAACCAGTAAATGACTTACATGTTACATGTTAGTCAAGTTCTAGTTTCACCTGACTGTCAATTGCTGTAATATATTTATCAAATGTTCCAAGGATTCATATATGGTATTCATACATATTGACAATTGAACAGACTATTGTGCATGTGATGACTTATACAATGAAATGACGATGACACGCTTTGGAGTGAACAACCATTAGACTGAGAATCAACAATCAGTTTAGATCTTCAATCAGAAACAAGATCTTTTCACTTGGAAATTGTGCTAAATGTAGGCTACCTGTACTTAATCATTTGCAAAGATGTACTGAGACATTGAGACATGTACTTAGACATTTGCAATTTGATTAAATGAATGAGAAAATCAGTTTGTTGTGAACAATTGCTAAGTGGTTTGGAGGTTTGTCCATGTTGTTTGAGAATGTAATTTCTGTTTCAAGAAATGAGCCAAACCAATGGAGAAAAACTGTAACTCATTATTATTCACCTCGTCCTTTCCTGTTCATCAGTGTGTCTGTCTGTTCACACCGCCCTCTAGTGGCACAGTGATGTAGTGCAAGATAACATGAAATGTTATGCTACATTTTTAAAGTTCACAGTATATTGATGATTTCATGATACATATTTGATGTTGTGATTGACAGGATGAGATGAACGAGCTCCTCCTGAACCTTCATTTAGAGCCTCATTTAAATACAGAATGAGTTCATTTGCATATTGATCAGATGCTTCAGTGCTCTGAGAGTGTTTATAGTGCTGTGAGTTTAACACTTCATCACTGACACACACAACAATCTTCATCAACATGACCTTCATCATCATCTTCATCTGGACTCTCACAGCGTTTGCTCAAGGTTTGTGGAGCACAAGTTTGATATCAATTCATTTCTTCAAGTATGTCAAAGTTTTGAGTTGATTTTCTTCTTGTTGTGTGTTTCAGAGTGTAGAGGACAGATCACCGTCACTCAGAGTCCCTCAATGACAGCAGCTCAACCAGGACAAACTGTGAACATCAACTGTAAACCAGCAGTAGAGTGTGGTGGTTTTAGCTGGTACTTACAGAAACCTGGAGAAGCTCCTAAACTCCTGATTTATGCAAGCCTCCAGTCAGGAACTCCATCTA
The DNA here is from genome assembly GCA_028476615.1 of Culter alburnus. Taxonomy (NCBI): domain Eukaryota; kingdom Metazoa; phylum Chordata; class Actinopteri; order Cypriniformes; family Xenocyprididae; genus Culter; species Culter alburnus. Next base: position 15,168 of record JAOTNS010000686.1, on the reverse strand, counting down.
GATTCAGTGGCAGTGGATCTAACAGTGATTTCACTCTGACCATCAGTGGAGTCCAGACTGAAGATGCTGGACATTATTACTGTCAGAGTTATCAGTAGTATGTGTTCACACAGTGATAAAGAGTCGTACAAAAACCTCCGTCAGTCAGAGTCACAGTGACTGAACTGATACTGCAGCTGCTCACACACTTTCACACACTTTCACACACATTCACACACACTCAACAACAGACACTAAATCATAAAGAGATTCTCTCAGAAAGGTTTCTTTAGATCACTGTAAACTGAACACAATCACAAACTTCAGCAAATGTAGTTGTAAACAGAAGCATGTATGTTCATTCATCTTCAGCTGTCAATCATAACACAAGAGCAGCATATATAAACAGCAGCTTACGTCACTCCAGTGAGAATATTCTTCCTGCGTCCCTCCATCACTCCATCTCCACCTTTATGTCCATTTTAATTCATTTCAGAAGTCCTGATGTTCATAGTCGAGTCTTGTGACAGAAACAGATCCTCCATCATGGACACGACAGATGTGTTTACCTGCAGCATTAGTGCTGGTGATTTACAGACTCTTTCTGCAAGTTACATCGTTACGCCAGTAGATGGAGACAAGAGACTGACTTTATGAGTGAATCAATGAATTATTAATCAACTGATTTGTTCAAAACACTGAATCATTCAGGAAAGAAACAAGCATATTTGATGGCTCTGTCCCAATGAAGAGGCTGCATGTTCGTTCTGAAGATCAACCAATGAAATGATCCTTCACAGCCGCACTGAAATGTTATTGGTTCACGCTATAGTCAGTCTCTGAAGGCAGGAAATCAACTCCTTTTTTCCCTTATTAATTTAATTATTGCCTCCAATCCTCTGACATCATATTATTGTATTTTATTTCATATATATATGGCTCAGAATATCAAGTCAAACAGTGAAACTGAGTGGAGTTAAACTCATTTGCATCACATTTGTGATTGTGTTCCTCTGAGAATTGAGCAGATCTCGTTTCATCATGTATCTGCAGGTGTTTTCATGCTCCACTGAGTGAAGTTTATTTATAAAATATGAGCTAAAGCCCTGATCCAATGAAAGAGCCGAAACAAAAATGACACAAAAAAGGACATAATGTTACAATTATGTTTTACTGACTGAATTGTAATAAAATCAAGACTGTAAAAGCACACATATAGTCACAGATCTACTCTGAACACTGCTGTCTCCTCACAGTGTCTCCAGTGGACGCAGACTGGCCGCTCCGTGTGGCCTCACAGCTCACCGAGACGCTCTTCATCCACTCCTCCTCAGAGAGAGTCAGGCTGCTGCTCCAGCTGTACAGACCGTCCTTCTCCAGGAGCCCAGCGCTGCTCTCCTGAGACCTGCTGCTCCCGTCCACCTTCAGCTCAGGCTCCAGTCTGACGGGAAGCCCTTGTTGGCCACACACACCAGTGTCGCTGTGTTCAGAGAGGAGATCTCTGCGCTGGAGGGCGGCAGGACGCTCACTTTAGGAGGAGTGACGCCTGAGAGAAGCACAGAGAAATCAGTACCAGTGGCTTTCCATTAGGATTCAAGAGAAAACTAGGAGAAATTCTCCAACAGCGAGAGAAACAACATGAAGAAAACAGTCAAGAAAATCCCATCATTATTCCTTTAACACATTAATGCTCACAAACTCCTACACATGAAAAGAGAAAATGTTCAGAATTCATTTCACATTCTGGTAAATATGCTGATTAATTATTAAAGCTGCAGTCTGTAAGTTTGCCTCTTTGTCTCCATCTCTGTTTGAAACCTGCAATTGCAGTTATTTGTGGAATGATCTTCCTCACATGGGTTGTGCGTCGGCACGGCTCCTCAGCGCGGACGAATCTAATGTTTTGAGGTGTTTGTGTGGCTGTCAGTCACCGCACCAGTGTGGATCTTCACTTACTTCACAATTACAGATTCACGTCTTGGAAGTTTGTTCAAAATAAGAAGTTTCCGGAAAATGTCATCTGAACAAGTACGTAACATGTCTGCCACTTTTGTTCTGAACGACTGAGAAAAAAAGTTTTACAATAAATCGCACTACCGACCTTCTTTATGAATACAGACGTGACGTAATGACGCAAACTCCAATTTCCCACAGAAACTGACCCGAACCTCAAATCACAAAACATTATTACAATCTTACCGTTGTGAATCGAGCTAATGTAAGAATACTTTTCAACACTGATTGGTTATGTACTTGCTCAGTAATAGATTTGGGATCAATTTTAAAGAAAATAAGATACGAACAGCAGCTTTAAATAAATTTAAATGAAAATATCATGGAATTTTGAATCGCCACAAAAACTCAAGCTTTCAGTCTATATGGAAACTTAAAAGAAACGCAGCATTTTTAGAGTGAAAAAGACAAATAAGAGTCTGAACGAAACAACAAATTAGAAACAGAAGTACTATTATTTCTCTATAATGTTTGTACTTGATTCACTTTATCAGCATTAAACTTTCAATAAGTTGATCTGAATGTTTTTAGAGAAGAATTGATGAAAGTCATATTGCAGTAATAGATTTGAAGTGTCATTTTCATGATCAACTTCACTGAAACTCGCTTTGGTTAAAAGAGTCAAAGATCAGATGTGAAGAAACACAAGAACTGCAGGAATTCACTACAATTTAAGATGGACAAAGAAATCATGAAGGAAACATTGTGTGTCTCATCCACTAGAACTTTAAACTTCATTTCCACAAATATAAACCTTTTCACTCCTCAGAGACGCTTTATTAAGAGAAAATACAGTCAAGAGTTTGGAAATATTGAGTTTAACCATTTATAATTGAATTATCTGTGAGGAAAACAAAGATCCAATGACTATAAACCATCTTTACAATCATTCAATGTGAACTAACTGCACAAAATAATATTAAAAATATGCTAAAAAGCGCATCCTTTCAATAAAGTGCTACAAAGTATTTAACAGTCAGCTGTTGTATTAAAACATTAATATTAATATCTGATGATTTACTTACTGCCAACATCCAGTTTGGTTTCTAAATATCTCACAGCAGATATTCAGATTAATATACTGAAGTTGGTCTTGATGATTCAGAAATGAACTGAATGATTTTTGTTAACAGTTTGTCTATTAGAAGATTGAATGACATGAAAAAGACTGATTTTTACTTGATGTTCACTTCAGTAATTGTATTTTGTGTCTGTTAATGAGTGACTGTCTTCAGGTAAATGATCTGGAGTGTGTTTGCATATTGATCAGATGCTTCAGTGCTCTGAGAGTGTTTATAGTGCTGTGAGTTTAACACTTCATCACTGACACACACAACAATCTTCATCAACATGACCTTCATCATCATCTGGACGCTCTTATACTGCTTTATACTACAAGGTAAACAGCATGTATTTGGAACAAGTTAAATTATATAATTTTAACAATTTTAAAATGTGAAAAATAATATATTTTAATGACTGATAAATTAATTGTTTTTCAGGCTGTAGAGCTCAGATCACAGTGACTCAGACTCCTGCAGTGAAAACTATTAAACCAGGAGAAAATGTTGAGATGAGCTGTAAACTCAGTACTGCTTCAACCTGCGGTACACCTTGTGTGTCCTGGTACTTACAGAAACCTGGAGAAGCTCCTAAACTCCTGATTTATCAAACAAGCACCCTCCAGTCAGGAACTCCATCTAGATTCAGTGGCAGTGGATCTAACAGTGATTTCACTCTGACCATCAGTGGAGTCCAGACTGAAGATGCTGGACATTATTACTGTCAGAGTTTCCATTGCAGAACAGGTTTTTCTGGTTTATGTGTGGGTGTCGTACATTCACACAGTGATAAAGAGTCGTACAAAAACCTCCGTCAGTCAGAGTCACAGTGACTGAACTGATACTGCAGCTGCTCACACACTTTCACACACTTTCACACACTACTGACACACAGAGGACAAACACAGGAACTACACATGTGCTCAAAACTGACTTATGCCTGAAATGCTTTGCTAGCGATTAAAGCAATTTTAATACATTCTGTTGATCTCTGTAATGACCTTGGCCTCTCATGGAGTTCACAGTGACATACTTGTTTCTCTTAGTGATGCAACTTTGTCATTTGATTCATCAGAAAGCCTGACAACACAGACATTCAAAATACTACAAACTGAAAAGATTCTTTTAGAAAAGTTAAGATCACTGTAAAGCAGAATCACAAATTTAACAAATGTAGCTGTAAACAGAAGTTCAGTTGAAAATGTTCATCAACCCCTGTCAATCATAACACAAGAGCAGCATTTATAAACGACTGTTTCAGTGAGAATATTCTTTTGGCATCCCTTCATCACTCCATCTCGCTTTAATTCACTGCAGTCCTGATGTACTTTGAGCTCAAGTCGAGTCGAGTGACAGAAACAGATCCTCCATCATGGACACAGGACAGGTGTGTCAACGCTCACACCAATTCATACGTATTTTAGAAGGTCACTCATATGAATTCACAATTTGGGTAGGTTTAGGGGCAGGGTTAGGGGTTACGAGAACGAGTTGGATGTGCAGCATTAGTGCAGGTGATTTTGCAGCGACTCTTTACGCAAGTTATATCTTTATGCAAATAGATGGCGATAAGACACTAAAACTGGACTGATTTGTATAAAACACTGATTCAATCAGCAACGAAACAAGGGACTGTATTCATGAGTGAATCACTGAAACATTCATTCAAATCTGATTCATTCAGGAACTACTGTCGCTGCATCCGAAATCACATACTTCTCTACTATATAGTAGGCAAAAAACAGTATGTGACAAAAGAAATATTTCTGAATTCACAGTACTCGTAAAATTGTAGGCAAAAAAGTACCTGGATGACCTACTGCTTCCGGCAAGATTCTGAAGTGTGCATATGATGGACACTTTACTATCCCGTGAGGACACGGGAGAGGATTTGTGAATGGCAGTGATGATTACATTCATTCTACACATTCATACTGTATTGAACATACTTTTTTAGCAGCCATGAAGTAATTACTAATTACTACAAAATAAGTACCTACTCAAGAGAGTATGAGATTTCAGATGCAGCCTGTGTTGTTCAGAGACACTTTATTCTACTGTGATTCATTTGGAAATATTTCAGTTTGCCGAACAAAAACAGACAAAGTAACTTGCAGAATTGTAAATGACTAAAATGTAAGTTAATCAATAATAGCTTCTTGTTTATTAAACGGTTTCATACAGTAAGAGCAATATCAGATTCACAATCATGATGTTGGTCTGATATTCAGAAGCAACATCTTGCTCATGTGATGTTGCTTTATATCAGTAAAGGATTTTAACATAAACTTTTGAAATGTTTTGTGAATGAAACCACACCCAGATAACACACATACGTCGGGCCGATGTTGTCTCGATGGACAAAGTTCCATCGACGGGACGTAGCTCACGGAGCGTTTGCTCATCGGGAAAATGTCGCCGAGACGTCGGCCTCTGATCGCGAATGCTCTCCGGCCGATGTGTGGACGATGCAAAGCTGTAAATACTGGCCGCTGTGCAGGGGCTTTCTAGGACCTTTATTTATTTAGGCTGAACCTTTCATGCTACACCCAGATAGCACATAATTAACCTAGAATCGATGTTTCTCACGGCATCAAAGACCAACGTCAGACACGCCATTCAAAACTAACGGAAAATCGACGCGGATGGTTTGCTTACCTTATGCTGAAACAATGTTGACATCAGTTGAGTGAAACACGATGTTGATTTCAGTTGGGCTAAAGTTTTACACAGTTTACACATTTTCGTTTTTAAAAATCTCAAATACTTAATACTAATTGATAATTGTGCATGTTTATGTAATAATCACACATCACATTCAGTTAACATTGTTTTAATATTTACAAAATACAGTTACAGATAGCCTACATGTTTAGAGCATACATCCTCCTATACAAACCGTCAATAATAGAGAAGGCATTTACATTTAAATACACACAGAGGTATACAAGTAAATTACAGGCTTAACAGTCTCAAGTTAAAAATTAAAAGCAATATTTACTCATGAACAAAACTGGTCATGTTCTGTTGTACCAAACACGTTATTTTTATTGGAGCACAAAAGGAGATGTAAGGCAGAACATCAAGAGACTGAGCCTCAGTCACAATTCACTATCACAGTTTCTTTTCTAATGGTGACTGAGACTGTGACTCTCTCCTTTTGTGTTCCACAAAAATAAGACATATGGGTGAGTTGATGATTTATAAAAAAAAATCTTACCCTTGAAAACGGAGGACAGAAGAATATAGCAGAAGAATTGGTTTTCCTTTGTAATTAAAATGTAAGTTCCTCGCTCTTGTATTATCAGGAATGTAAACTCCTTGGGTGAAAACGGTGACAAAGATGTAAACCACAATTTCAATAGCATAGACAAAACTATTTTTAATTACTTTTTTTAAAAAAAATACATATTATGGGCCAAAAAGAGGTTTAACCCACACTGAAAAGTCATGAAATGCCCATGAGAAGGATGCAAACTAGAGAAACTGGAAAATTAAAGTATGACCATTGGACGAGAAATGCTGATTGGGTCAGCAGGGTCCAGCCAATCCCTCATTAACAATTAAATATCACTTTTTATATTGATTATACACAAAATTAATAGTAGTTAATAAGATAGACATGGTTTGTCATTGAAATGAGACTGGAAATTTAATCAGAATATTGTCTCAAATTATGCATGTGCTGTATAATATATTGTAGCAAAACTGAGCTCCTGTGACAGTGGAATTTGTAGAGAATATTTCAGTAAAGTCACTGAGAAAATGTATTAGGATTTTCAAACTTGTAGTTTTCTTTTCTTTCTCTCTCACAACCACAACAGTTAAATTTGTACTAATCTTATTCTACAAATTCAAATTATGAAACTAAATGACCTGTAATGAAAAAATCCTACCATCCATAAAAATGACTCCTATCCCTCTCTAACATAGTCTTAAATATTAATTGTAAAATAGTAGCATTTATAATAAATATTTGGCTACTTTTCATTTCTTGCCAAAACCATAATTCTACAGTGCAAGGTAATTTCAGGGTGGTGCTGTGTTGATTACTGATTGATTAATAACGACAAGAACATGTTTATCACTGCATAGAGCACGTGTTTGAGTGGGATGTCACATACTGATATGTCATATGTGAGATCTCGCATATCAGTTCACAAATAAAATCTGTCCATGACTTCACACTTTTGATACAGGTGTGCTGCAACTGTAGAATAAGGTGCGGTCACACTACGCTTTTCATTCCATTGACCTCCATTCATATGCACACAAATGCGGGAGACCAGAAACGCAAGCTCATGCAAAAAGTTTGGTTTGGAACTCTGACCTGCAAATTCACATCACACGACTATATGTAAAGAGTACAAAATTGCTATATGAAGGTGTGACCTAATGGCTAAATTTCAGTGTCCGAAGAATTTTCGCATGCTCAAAGTAGTGTGTCTGCAGCTTAAATGTGAGCATATGAATATCTTAATTTCTGATTTGTAGAATAGGACTTGTGCACCACCAGAAAAGAATTTGAAAAGGTTTAACTGTTGTGTTGTTTGTAAGAGAGAAAGAGAGAGAAAAGTTTGCAACTTCTAAAAAAACATTGTGTGATTATTCTTTACAACTACAAATCCCACTGTCACAGGTGCTCAGTTTTACTATAGTAATACCCTCTCAGAACATGGTAGTAATCAGCCATCCATGCAAAAGCAGAAGTCGGTGTGGTGTACTGTTGGTACATCTGTCCAGGCCAAGATGATGTCTTCATGCCTTCAGCTGGGGATCCCAGAGACCCTGCAATAAAAATAGTAGAGTTCAAAATCCATTGTACATGCCCATTACAAAGTATCGCATCTGGTAACATAAATCACCATTCCAGGTTCAATTTAACTTTAGCTCAATAGACAATATTTGTAGCATAATATTGCCCAAAAGAAACAGTTTTGACTTGCACTCTGAATAGTCCTTTAATATGGCATTTTGTGAGAGGCCTTGTCACATTTTCTTCTATAAGTAATTTTTATTCAAAATTAATGATTAATGTAAAATATAAAGAATTCATGCATTTACAAACCTCATTTGGATAAATATGATGTTTTACACAGGAAAGCCTGTCAGTGATGGGCTGTAATGAAAAAGAAAAGACACATAACATATATACCTATCAAAATAGACTAATACAGATTGAAGTTGTGATCAGTCTCTTGATCTGGGTAGTGGCAGCTATTGGGGAAACTCACCATCTTCATGGCATCAAGGCCACGTCCTGAAGAATCTCAGCGCCAAACGCTGGGGATCACATCTCATCTGGTAACAAGAGCACAGCCATAATTGTAAGAACCTAATGACATCTTTACCCCCTGATATTGTATTGGTGATTTAATTCAAACATTTTAGAGGCTGAGTATGAGCAGTGTGTAAGCTGACCAGATTTATGTGAAAAATAACTTAAATGCCTAAAGTTGTCGACCCCCTGAACCAGTCAGCATTTAAAGTATTTAAGTATTTGGTAACACTTTACAATAAGGTCCATTAGTTAACATTAGATACTAATACATTATTAAAATCTTGTTAACATTAGTTAATGCACTGTGAACTAACATGAACAAACAATGAACAACTATATTTTCATTGACTAACATTAACAAAGATTAGTAAATACAGCAACAAATGTATTGCTCATAGCTAGTTCAAGTTAGTTAATACATTAACTAATGTTTAACAAATGAAACGTCTTTTAAAGTGTTACCAAATATTTAGTAAAATGTATTTAAGAATGTATCAGTAAAAAATACACACAAATAACTCAAAGACCTAGAGAAATATATTAATGACCATAACATCCTGTTATCATAATAGTTATCATAACTACAACCATAACATTATTGTCTCCTCATCTCATTTTGCTGATTATTTTGCTAAAGGCTTTCACAGACACTCTCACTGAAACAACCAGGGATTAAAAGTTAGTTCACCCAAAAATGAAAATTCTGTCATTTATTACTCACCCTCATGCCGTTGCACACCCGTAAGACCTTCGTTAATCTTCAGAAGACAAATTAGGATATTTTTGCTGAAATCCGATGGCTCAGTGAGGCCTGCATAGCCAGCAATGACATTTCTTCTCTCAAGATCCATTAATGTACTAAAAACATATTTAAATTGGTTCATGTGAGTACAGTGGTTCAATATTAATATTATAAAGTGACAAGAATATTTTTGGTGTGCCAAAAAAAAAAAAAAAATAATAATAATAATGTGATAGCCGATTTCAAAACACTACTTCAGAAAGCTTCGGAGCATAATGAATCAGTGTATCGAATCAGCGGTTCTGAGAGCCAAAGTCACGTGATTTCAGCAGTTTGGCTGTTTGACACGATCCGAAACGCTGATTCATAACTCCGAAGCTTCCTGAAGCAGTGTTTTGAAATCGGCCATCACTATATAAGTCATTATTTTGTTTTTTGGTGCACCAAAAGTATTCTCGTCACTTTATAATATTAATATTGAACCACTGTACTCACATGAACTGATTTAAATATGTTTTTAGTACATTAATGGATCTTAGAGGAAATGTCATTGCTCCCTATGTAGGCCTCACTGAGACATCAGATTTCAACTAAAATATCTTAATTTGTGTTCTGAAGATGAATGAAGGTCTTACGGGTGTGGAACGGCATGAGGGTGAGTAATAAATGACAGAATTTTCATTTTTGGGTGAACTAACCCTTTAATGATTTTAAAATGTGAAAAATCTTACAGGCCCCAAACTTTTGAACAGTAGTGCATGTTTGAGGATTTGCTTACTGGTTATATGGTTTTTAGCCTGAGATTTTCTTCGACAAGAGTGCAGGCCATCAGCATGGAAGAATCTAGGAACATAACAAACAGTTTATCACAGAGCCTATATAATGTCAGGTTCATTAGAATCAAACCAGCTACAGCAAAGGTGAAATGCAGGAAAGAGAAAGTAGAATATGCAGAATATATATACAAAATTGTATTAATAGAATTTGTTTTAGGCTTACTTCATTTTATATTGCTCTGTGTTACTTACGTTTGTATGTCAGAACCTTACAAACTGTAATATTAAAAATAATTTTGCAAAAGAAAATAACATGCATGGTGATATAGGTAAAATATTTTGTGGGGCAACACTTTGGAATGGGAAACATATTTACTATTAACTTTTGCCTCAAACTCTTAATATACTGCTTAATAGACAGTAAGGTAGTTATAGCGTTTAAGGGTGGATATCAGGTAGGATTTAGGTATGTTGTAGAATAAGGTCATGCAGAATAAGGCATTGATATCTGCTTTATAAGTAATAATAAACAGCCAATATGCAAGCTAATAAGCAACTAGTTTAAAGTGAGAATTGTTCCCCATACTAAAGTGTTACCCTCTGAGGAAAAAATGCGTATGAAGTTATTTAATGAGCTTTCTCAGTTCACCTGAGTGTCCTAAAGATACGTTACTCCTGTCAGCAGCTCTTCCCCCTCCGGTGTTGTTGATTTGTTCACTCCTGAAATCACAGAACATTTTTTTTCAATGTGATTGGTATTAAATTATTAAACATTAATGTAATCGAGGTAATGTTTACCATGAAAGATAATTTCATTTCGTTTCATTTGATTTTCGCGCTCCTGTAAGGGATGTCAGTACAGCAGTTTAAATAAATTAGCTCACTCCCAATTACCCATTGACGGATTACCAAAAAAACCTTAACAAAACTACCAAAGCCCTCTTCTGAACATAAAGATGTGATTAAAAACGCAAACTTTCATAAGAGCTCAGTATATTAGCCAAACAGTTCTGAAAACGGTTATGCTAACGGACTTTTTCGAAGAAAATAAACTATTTCAATAAAGTAAATATTCGACAGAAGCGTGTCAATTACAGGTAAGAAACATATCCAGAACAGTTTTTACTATTTATGTGATTTTAGGGACTAAAACTCACCCGAAAGCAACAGCAGAGACGAGAGATTTTGCAGCTTGTCCGTTACTGCGGTGCACCGTTACCATGGTAACTTCTCCAGTGTTTGAACGTTCAAAGTGCGCGCCCATTAAAACAGGTAAAAGTCACGCAGTATTTAAACATCTACCATTACCGGTTTATGACCTGATCCGTTTATTTTGCAGAGGACGAGATATGTTCAAATAATTTGGCTACTTACAAAAACTTTTCTGAACTAAACAAGCTGGGCTGACCTAGCATTCTGCTGCTCATCTTCCCTTCGCCTCCGAGAAATTGAGATTACAAACTGCCTGTAGTAAACCGAGTGCCTTAGTAACTTTTAAGTGTCACAGAAATATAAAAAAGATTTTTCTAATTTACTTAAAGTGAAAACTTACCTGAAAACCACAGATGTTGCCGGAGTCGCCATTTCTCTCGTCGGTTGCAGAGATGAATGGTCACGCGCAAACAGAAAAGCGCGGCATATCGGCCTGCAGTCGTGATCCGACCCAAAGCCGACGAGCTGGAAATAGAGCTCGGACTGAAGATACGCGCCTATGCCTGGCCGATCCTTATTAGATGTTACAGATATGAGGCCGACGTTCCGCTCCGCGGCCGACGTCGGCCACATGTATGTGTGCTATCTGGGATGTGACTGACAGATGTCCTCTTCTGTGGCTAACTACTTCAGCAAGCATCTGAATCAGTGAGCGAGCCCGTCAGTGTTGCCAGATTGGAAATGTCCAATTATCGTACCAGAAGCTCAAAATTATCGTATTTGGAAGAAAATTATCGTACATGACTTTTTAGTATAGGTAAATGATCTAAATTAATAACTAATGATTTTTATAATGGAAAGAATTAATACTGAACTAACTTAAGCTGGACAATCACACTATTTTAGCTGCTGTAGGGTAGACCAGGTACAGTTGGTACACTTTTTGCTTTCACCGTTACCACACCAAAATTATGGGACTGAAAAGAAGTGAAACGAAGTGATTTTTCATATGACATTTCTTTTACTTGTCTACTAAAATATTATTAATTATTAACATCCATAAGTAGGTCATATTTTTCACAATTAGCTCATAAACACAAGAAGCTTTTTTGTTCTAACTGTACCCATGTCGAAAACAGTCAGGTACAGTTGAAACAGTACCCTAGTACAGTTGAGACACCCATCCGGAATGCTGTAAAGCTGCCTAACCAATTCACTACAAATGTAAAATACCTTTAAAAATGTGAATTTAACAGTTTTTATTTCCATTTAGTATTTATTTTATTAATTTGTTTAGTTAAAAGTAGTCCATTTGTAAAACATTGTGCAGTAATGGCAAACAGTGATACAATTTAATTTTAGGCCATAAATTTAATATTAACAGTTGAAAAGTTGAGTAACAGTAAAAAAAAACATTGAACAATTGCAATAATAAAACAGATGAAATCTATTAATTTTAATAGATTAATAGATCATCGTGCAACTAAACTGCATGGGCCGCAATAGGATTCTATGGTGTGGGTATGTGTCTCAGCTGTACCCCGCTGACCACCTCGAACATTTCTCTAGATTTTACGATGACCTTGTATGACACAAAGTCATGCAATATGTCAGTGTTTAGAGCACAAATAAGGTTTACGAAAATGTAAGTTAACTTTAACGGTCATGTAAGGATGAGAAGCTATTCAATGGAAGCGACGTGGTGAAGTGAAAAAATTACCCTAGAAAAAAACTTTCGCCGATATCTTCGGACCGGAGAAGCGCATGTACTTCAAATTTCACACGATTGAAGAGGGCGCTAATATACATGTGGTAAGAAAATTTCACAGATCAGACTTGTTGCGAACGCAAGTTATTTAAGGTGTTTCAACTGTACCCTATAACCAACTGTACCATACCCTACAACCAAAATTATGTTCCCTCTATCTCTGTAAAGCTATACTTTGACACAGTCTGCATTGTAAAAAGCGCTGTATAAAAAATAAAGGTGACATGACGAGTCAGAATACAGCTATTTATCTATAGACCAACAACTTTTTGACATGACCTGCAAATTACCACAATACATAAATAATTAGGCGTACCTTAGTGAGAAACAACTGACCTAAGCGCCGCGGCAGGAACGTTAACTTGTGCTCCTGAGAGAGAGTAATTCTTCACGATTATTGGTCGAGAAGACGTAACATGAGATGAGATGGAAGACATGCCTAACAACGTTCACGTTCTCCTTACAATCATGACGTTAAGGATCCACACAGCTAGATCAATGAACCGATTATAACGACTATCATTTGAAGTGTCACAAAATACTGAAATGATCACATTATGGGATTTTTTCATTATTGATCGTACATCGTACAGAGGTCAAAATTTTCGTACAAATACTATAATTATCGTACGTCTGGCAACACTGGAGCCCGAGAATCACAGATGTGCCACTGGAATCAGAACGTAAACGTTGTTGTGGCAGGAATATCTAAATCTTACCCAGATACAGCAATTCTATTTTCTGATTGGCTGTTCGGTAGCTATATTTTGTACTAGATTAACTGGTGCGTGGCAGGGCCGTCTGAACTCTATGGGGAACTCGCTTGATTCCTCTAATAGCGGCGCAACTTGTTGTGAGTTATCATGGAGATTTCTCTGCGTGAGAAATACAAGGTGTGGCGTGTGAGCGTGTGAACGGGTTGAAATGCATGTGTCTCAAGCCCAATGCGTGAGACTTGAGAGCCCTGGGTTAAATTAAGTCTGTGGTCGGAAAATTCTACCTACAGCTCTGGGTGACCTACTTATGCTGTATTTGCATTGTTTAAGGGCAAGGTTTGTGGGTTAGTCCGCCTTCCACTGAGACTCTCTATTCTTTACAGTAAAATCACAAATCAAAATGCACACAAACATGTCCCTGATATACACTGATGAGAGCCTTTGGTGAGAAAAAAAGAAAAAAAACTACATGAGGGCATATTGAAACCCAGAACCAGGGCCAGCCCTAGCTTTGATGGGGCCCTAAGCAGAATTTCATTTGGGGGCCCCTCGGTTACAATAACTTATGATAAACAGTATCCTTTAATATAAAAAATACATGTAAATGTATAGAATGGACAATGTTAATATAAATACTTAAATAATTGCATAAAATGAACAGTTTAGATGGACCTGTAAGAACTGAAGATAACAATAATAATATTTTATTAACATTAAAGGGATAGTTCACTCAAAAATGAAAATTCTGTCATCATTTACTCACTCTCATATTGTTCCAAACCTGTATGAGTTTCTTTCTTCTGTTGAACAAAATAAAATAAGATATTTTGAAAAAGCCAACTAATAGCCAACTGTTTGGTTATACAAATTCTTCAAAATACCTTATTTTATTTTGTGTTCAGCAGAAAAAGAAATTAATACAGGTTTGGAACAATATGAGAGTGAGTAAAAATAATGATGACAGAATTTTCATTTTGGGTGAACTATCCCTTTAAGGACAAGGGCAGCATGTTTACTATTACTCAGAAGCATGCCTTCTCCATCGTTTTTGTTTCTTGTTCTCTTGGTGTATCTTCTGAACTATGTTGCAATGGTGGATGCACTATTTTCTTCTCCGATCCTGCTTAGTGAATAAAAAGCAGTTGCAAATGATGTACAAAATACACATATCCTACTCATCTTTGCATCAATAAAATGCGCAACACTTTTTACTACCAAATTATATGTATTATATAATTAATTTAACTTGCAGTCGTATGTTTTCCTTGACATATCACGATTTCGGGGCATGTGAGGTTCCGAACATAATGCATGAAGCAGTATTCAAGGTAGTGTGGGTTTAGTGTGTGCACTAAGGACACTGCACTTGGGCATTTTTAAGCATGGAACAGTTGCGCACTTACTCCTTGTCGCGTGCGCGAGCTCTCAAGTAGCCAAGACCGCAAGTGTGGGTATTTGGACAAGGCCTTTGAAGGACGCGCGGACGCGACTGTGTGAAGTATACCCGGGGCTTTAGGCTTCTGTTTCTTTAAGTCCAGCACGCATCTAAAATACAGACACGCATCCGATTTTTCTCTCAACTGAATACTTTCACTTTAGACATAAACAACTCTGTTTATTTAAACTTTGTGTGTATTTGACAGTAACTATTAGTGCAGATGCAAAAGATAAAGTCCACTA
>JAOTNS010000685.1:0-80625 GCA_028476615.1 Culter alburnus | reverse complement strand
AGATTCATTTTCAAACTTCCATGAGTAATTGGGCAGACCTGTCTTTGGGTCCTTGTAAGTGACGTCATGTCGCAGTAATTACCACAATGCACAGCACCTTGACCTCAAAGAATATACATAACAAGAAGCGACAGTCAATAGAACGTTCCATTGAACACCCAGCGCCCAGCAGCAGCCCTGCTTTTCCGCCATTTTGTGGTGAAAGCGACTTGGCAGGCCACTAGTTTCTATGGAATATCAGCTGGTTTGGTAAAAAAAAAAAAAAAAAAAGCTGAAATCCAACCTGTATGATGACAACACAGTTAAAATACTATCACTAGTGATCATCAAATCATTTAACAGTTAATTTTACAGACTTTGATTTTAAGTCTTCCACTTTTTTCACAAAACTTTTTGCTCTAGAAACCCAGTCAGTTTGGGTTAAAATTCTTCAAAAGTCTTATAAACACTGAATTATTAATAACATATAAAATTAAATTAAGGACATGCATCAGAAAAATTGGGAATGTTGGGACATATATATGAAAATAACAGCTTGATTTTGCAGTGTTGTTAATGTCCGTTAAAGCAAAAGTGGGAATTATGCGATAACGGACACAGCAAGCATCATATTATAAGATCATTATGGTTGTAGCGTGATCCTTAAAACATCTAATATAGCCCTATTTCAATTCAGACCTACTGATACTTTATTACTATTATTTCCTAGTGTGAAATATACTGTTTGATGCAAATATGATGATCTTAAATGTATTAAATATTAATTTACTATTAATAAATGTGTAAAGTTGCTTAAAATGGAAATACTCAAAGTAGGCTAACTACGTTACCTCAGATAGTTGAATGGTTGGATTCCACAACTGGTTAAAATACAAACCCGATTCCAAAAAAGTTGGGACACTGTACAAATTGTGAATAAAAACAGAATGCAATGATGTGGAAGTTTCAAATTTCAATATTTTATTCAGAATACAACATAGATGACATATCAAATGTTTAAACTGAAAAATGTATCATTTTAATGGAAAAATATGTTGATTTAAATTTCATGGCATCAACACATCTCAAAAAAAGTTGGGACAAGGCCATGTTTACCACTGTGTGTCATCCCCTCTTCTTTTTATAACAGTCTGCAAACATCTGGGGACTGAGGAGACAAGTTGCTCAAGTTTAGGAATAGGAATGTTGTCCCATTTTGTCTAATACAGGCTTCTAGTTGCTAACTGTCGTAGGTCTTCTTTGTTGCATCTTCCTCTTATGATGCGCCAAATGTTTTCTATGGGTGAAGATCTGGACTGCAGGCTGGCCATTTCAGTACCTGGATCCTTCTTCTACGCCGCCATGATGTTGTAATGATGCAGTATGTGGTCTGGCATTGTCATGTTGGAAAATGCAAGGTCTTCCCTGAAAGACACGACATCTGGATGGGAGCATATGTGTTCTAGAACTTGGATATACCTTTCGGCATTGATGGTGCCTTTCCAGATGTGTAAGCTGCCCATGCCACACGCACTCATGCAACCCCATACCATCAGAGATGCAGGCTTCTGAACTGAGCGCTGATAACAACTTGGGTTGTCCTTGTCTCTTTAGTCCGGATGACATGGCGTCCCAGTTTTCCAAAAAGAACTTCAAATTTTGATTAGTCTGACCACAGAACAGTTTTCCACTTTGCCACAGTCCCTTTTAAATGAGCCTTGGCCCAGAGAAAACGCCTGCGCTTCTGGATCATGTTTAAATATGGCTTCATTTTGACCTATAGAGTTTAGCGGCAACGGTGAATGGCATGGGATTGTGTTCACCGACAATGTTTTCTGGAAGTATTCCTGAGCCCATGTTGCGATTTCCATTACAGTAGCATTCCTGTATGTGATGCAGTGCCGTCTAAGGGCCCGAAGATCACGGGCATCCAGTATGGTTTTCCGGCCTTGACCCTTACGCACAGAGATTGTTCCAGATTCTCTGAATCTTTGGATGATATTATGCACTGTAATGATGATAACTTCAAACTCTTTGCAATTTTTCTCTGAGAAACTCCTTTCTGATATTGCTCCACTATTTTCACCGCAGCATTGGGGGAATGGTGATCCTCTGCCCATCTTGACTTCTGAGAGACACTGCCACTCTGAGAGGCTCTTTTTATACCCAATCATGTTGCCAATTGACATAACAAGTTGCAAATTGGTCCTCCAGCTGTTCCTTATATGTACATTTAACTTTTCCGGCCTCTTATTGCTACCTGTGCCATCTTTTTTGGAATGTGTAGCTCTCATGAAATCCAAAATGAGCCAATATTTGGCATGACATTTCAAAATGTCTCACTTTCAACATTTGATATGTTATCTATATTCTATTGTGAATAAAATATAAGTTTATGAGATTTGTAAATTATTGCATTCCTTTTTTTATTCACAATTTGTACAGTGCACCAACTTTTTTAGAATCAGGTTTGTAAAACATATATAAGACAATACAACATTTACTGTAGGTGCCATAAAATTTACTGATGATTTCATTTGAAAAAAAAAAATATTTTGTGCTTCTGATTTGGCAGTGAAATTCGCAGATTTTGGGTGCGTAAGATGTGAAGGATTCTATGGCGCAGTTAGTATTTTCACCCCATAATGGCGGCCGCGCTAGCGGAGCGCCATCTAGTGGCTGTTGCCTAAAAAGTATCAGAGTGTCGCCTCTTGGGTTCTAAGCTCTTTGTTGACCTGGAAATTAGAGAAATTATAACAGTCAGTTTGTGGAAGAAAATGGAGGAAGAACGTGATTCAGCTGCGAACACAGTCCAAAATCAGCCACAGGATCAAGAGTACCCGTGGCCAACAGTTCATCTGACAATGAAGATTTTTTCGCTTCTTTGAAACCAACAACACATGAAGCCAGCAAAAAGTTGGATGGATATCTGGCCTGTGTTTCAGACACCAGTGTTTCAGGCACTGCAGGATTGCTTTTTAGCCCCAAAAGAGCTAGGCCTGACACTCACAATTTTGAAAATCAGCTTCTGCTTAAGTTAAATCTTTGAGTAGCATGTTGCATACTGGCATTAGGTAGTAGTCTTATAGTTTGATAATTAAATACAATTAAACACAAACAGTTCTACAGCAGGATAAAACCTTGTATGTGGTTCATTCACTTTATGTTTTTAGAGATTAAAAGCTTAAACGAGAATCTCTAGTTTTCATTCTTGCTGTTACTTTTACTTTTTTAATACTCAAGTACAATTTTAATGTGGTACTTTTTTACTTTTACTCAAGTACGATTCTGGCCAGATACTTTTACTTTTAATTGAGTAAAATTTTTGAGTACTTTTTTCCTCTGTTTATAACTAGAGATGTCATAGTAACAGGTCTGTAACATAAACACTCGTCTGTTCATCGCTCACAATGGTCACATGATCACAGTCAACTCTAGAGAGATGCTGCTGGGAAGTTTTGTTTTCTCACCTCTCTCGCTACAGAGGAAATTGTATTTATGGCCATATTAAGAGTTTCATGAGACACCAGAAAGCACACAAGATCACTGTCAGAATAAAAAAGATTTGAAGATATCATATGATGAGAACCTTTAGATATAAAGATGCAAGTTCAATATTCAGTTACTCTTTTAAATACTTTTATTTTATTACTTTTGTTTTGTCTAATGTCATCTCTGATGTTGGATGCCCTGTTGCCTTATTTACACCTTGCTATGTGAGCACTGGGTGAAGAGTCATATCCTCATGTTAAATATAAAGTGTTGAGCACATAAAAACCCCAATGATGGTTTCACTCTGTTCATTTGTTCTGTTGTCTCTGGTCATGAGTGTTTGTGAAACAGGTAAGATCATCATTTACTAATAATTGATCTTTAGAGTCAAATATGTTATAGGGGAGACTGGGGCTCATTGTCATGGTAACTATAATGTTTAAGGTCAAAAGTGGTGTTGTATCTTGGTTACTAATATTTAAATCTGCCTTAGATTAAAATAGCTCCAGTATCATTGTGTATTGTAACATAAGTTGGGTAACAAATGAACAAGGTCAAACCACAGTAACATACATTAATACACAAGTTGAGTATCTAATGAAGTAGATCTGAACTGAAAGCTTGAACTGTGTGCTCAAGAGAAGGGTTGGGGCCAGGGGCGAAGCCAGACATTGTTAACATTCGGGGCTTAGCCCAAATCTATATTTTTCCAATGACATTTGAATTTTCTGTTAACAGCTTTACTGACATGAAAGAAGGTTTTTTTTATAGTATTCTTGAGTAAAGTTCATAAAATGTACATGATTTGGCACTTTAATTTGTAAAAGTTTGTTAGGTATACCTCCTCTAGGGGGGTCCGGGGGCATGCTCCCCCATAAGAAAATTTTAGTACATTTTAAGGTTAAATGCATCAATCTGGGGCACTTTGGAAGCTCAAAATTAAGAGCTTCAACCCATTTTTTTTTCTTAATTTCTAAGATAGGCCTAAATCCTTGAGCTTTTATTTTGATCACCAGATCACCAGCTGATCGCGTGAGCAAATGTGCGCACTTGCAGCGCAGACAGACTGTATATATACTTAATCACTGTATTTTGCTGTTTTATAAAGGCACAAAGCCACATCACGGTTTCAATTTTAGTTCGTTGGCAAAATACAACGTTAGAGACCATTTACATGTTTTAAATTTTCGGTTCATTATGAAACGGTGGCACCGGGTTATTAATGGGAAAACTGAATGAACGTAGCTGACAAATGTGCCAAAGTTGTATTATCAGCTGTTATATCATAACAAAAACCCTTCAACCGGACCGAAAGAGAGTCTCGAGGCCTGCCGCTGCTCTGAGTGACTGACAGGAGGCGTGGCTCTATACATCTGCGGTGTGCGTGAATGCGCTGTCGGAGAGAAGAGAGAGAAAGCACTACCGGTAACGCTGTATGTATGGATAGTACTGTAGAAAAGCGGTATTGAACTGTTTAACATATTTTAATAGAGAGATATGTTTAGAAAAATGATATTTTGACAGCACAGTTAAGAAACCTCAAACCTGAAAGATTCGGGGCTTGACTCAAAACATTCGGGGCTGAAGCCCCGGCAAAATCGGCTGGCGCCGCCCCTGGTTGGGGCACGGTGTCACAAAAGAAAAAAATATATATCTTTTTTTGAGTATGTTTTTTGTGATGTTTATTAGCTGTTTAGACTTTAACAGGCAAAACAAGTGAAAAATGTCAAATTTGGTCAAAATTGAGGTTTTCACAACTATGAGTTCATTAAGCCCCTGTCTAGTGATCCCAACGCTCCAAATAGCAATTAAACATCTAAAAGAACCTTTATTTGTACATTTTCTGAGAGGAGTTTCTTTCCTTTGAACAAGAAAAAATGCAGTCTTTCTCTGCTCGCTTCTGGACGACTGACGCTTCCCTCAGCACAAGTTTGAAATCACTGTAAAGTGCAGCATTCTAACTTTGTGAATATTAATAGCAAATTCTCGATGGCATGAGTCTGAACCAATGAAATTTGATTTTCAAACTCATGGTGGTGTAAACAATTTGATCTTTCTCGTGGTTACTGACAGATCCAAAGACGCCTCAGACAGCGTTTGAGGCGTATGATGGGGTATGGGGTTTTAAGGTATGGTTGCTGGTGATTTTGTTTTGGAAACCTCAGAAAACTTTAACTTGATTTTTCTCAAAATTGACTGACTCTATCACCTTCAAACAGGTGTAGCTCATTAATGTTTTCATTAAATCATACATCATTTTGAAGTTTTTTTTTTTTTAAATGAAGCAAGTGAGAATAACAATAACAAATTTTTGAAAATGTGCTCATTGCAACTCATTTTGCCAGCATGGGAGACATTTAATTAGAAAGCTGACACCTGGGGAGTTTACAGTTCAAAAGTCAGAATTACTCAGAATTACTCATGGATAAGCTATAAAAATAGATAAACATAAAAAATAAATATTATATAAATATAATTTTTATATAATTGTACAAGACTTCACGATAAATTGAGGTGTATGGCAGTCATTTATAGTCCAGGTAATGGGTGTCATCTGAGGGTGTAATTAGTCCAAGGTACGGGCTTCTGGGAAATGTAGTGTAAAGCCCTATTCGGACGGTACTAGTTTCACAGGGGGACGTTAGAGAAATTTCTGTTTCACAGACGTACTTTGAGATTTTAATCCCGTCCGAATCTGCCATGTCTTTTTCTCACATGACCTCTGTAAAAATTCCAGAGCAAATTACCTACTGTTTTTCGTCAAACTCGGTGGTCCTCAGAGAAATCTAATCCTGTCCGAATGCGAATGTCTAGGCGTTTCTCAATGTCAAGGATACTTCCTTGGCAGGACTGGTCCTTCCAAGTCACTTCCTTCAGAGGCTAGGCGAGGCTCCTCTTTAGCATTCGGAGAACACGTAAATGGAACAGACTAGCAAGTGCACGTCATTGCGTCATTACGTCAGTGAAAAGGTAAAAGAAATGCCGGTGACGGCAACCAAGCTAACAGGACGGTCCGGTTCAGTTAGCCATCAATAACGTAATTTGTATTTGTATAATTTATAATATCAATACGGTAGTAATTTGTACTGGCATTTAAAAGTTAAACTTTATTTATCTGACATATTTACTACAGTTATAACAAATGTTTGGTAACGTAAATATACTTACATTTGAAAGCATATTGCCCGCTAACGTCCGACATTTTTTTTTTTTTAATTTTTTGAACAAGATCGCAAAGCTGCGCGCATAGGATTGTGGGTGATTTTAGAGCGCGATCGAAGAGCGCGAAGGCTACACATATGCATCCTTTCCTGTATATGGGATATTTTTCGAACGAAGGACTCAGTCCTTGTTTGAAATTCCGAGGATCCTCGACATTGGAACAGTCCTTCGACGGATGTCGATGACGTAGCATCCTCGAAATTCTGGCTTCCGAGGATCCTTCCTTGACATTGAGAAACGCCTTCTGTGATTTCCGAAAATGTTTTTTCCAAAACGCTTTTTCTTGTGTGTTTTGGTCAACGTGAACTACCGTACAATCTCTCGCTATCGCGCCGGTATTCAAGTTTCTGCTTTTTGCGCACTGATAATGGATGTAGATGTGTTTGGTACACTGCGAAGAAATAAAAAAAAATAAATCAACAAGAAGAGCCAAATCAAGTAAACTGTTAAGACTGGCTACTGTAATATCAGTTTCAGGTAAGATTACTTTCATTTCTGCACTTAATTACATAACGTGTAAATTATATAAGTTAAAACTTTTTATTCCAGTGGGTTTATTATAAGAACCCAGTTCTATTAAATCATGATGATAAATGTATGTTTAGTTCATATGACCATACGCAATCCACGCATTCTGAACACATGATCTTCCGAAATGCCCAAATGTAAAACACAGACACTCCTACCTCGGTAATAAACACAGAGATGTTAGTCCCGTCCGAATCCGTACATTAAATCACAGACGTAGGTTGATAAGAATTGTTACTCAAACGTCGTTTGGAAAACTAGTCCCGTCCGAATAGGGCTTAAGTGTAATGTGTGTGTGTCAGTATTCAGGTGATGGCTCCCTCCGATGGTCAGAGGAGGGAACCACGGAGCTCGTCTCAGTGACAATAATATTTTCATCTATCACACCTGATTCAACTCATGTGCTCATTAGTAGTAACAGTAAGACCTGAAATGATTGTGTGTCAGAAATAGAGAGACATACAAAGTGTGCAGGGCTCGGGTTCCTCCAGGACAGGATTGAGAACCAGTGTCTTACAAAAAATAAAACTTATTCATACAACCGTATATCAAAAAAATGTAAACTGACAAGGCATACAGGCGTGTCTCTCTTATACAGTTTGTAAGCAGTTAAAAATGCAATAAACAAGTATACATTGTGAACAAATAATTTGTGTTCACAAATCAAGTGGTTTGTCTTCAGATTGCATGTTTTTAGCAAAAAATGAAATTGAATCATACTTAGACCACCTCCTGAGATGGTCTCAGTTTGGTTCGCTTTTAAGGGGTCTGGACCCCTGAAAAGGACCAAGTGTGAAAACACCCTAATGTCTGGCACGGAGAACTGCCCCATTAATGATTATATTGTTCTCTCCCTTTGCCGGTATTAAACTTAATCTTCATTATTCTTTTATAATTATTCTTTTGTTTTTATTCAGCCATTATTAGCCTTTATTCTGACATTGCTTGCCCATCCACACTGCTTTCATCCTAGATTCGTTAATCCACCTATTACCTCACTCTTAAAACAGATGTGTTAAAAACAACACAACCTGTGTTATATCTTAACACATCCGTGTGTCTAGTTAAGACAACACATGTTGTGTTACTTTTAACTCAACCAGTGTGTTATTTTTCTTAATACAGGCATAAAATATTTAACACACTAATGTGTGTGAGAGAGAGAGAGAAACGACACTGTGTCCAACACAACATGTGTTAACTATCATCCAATCACATTGCTGCTACATCACTCCACAAGCCGTTAAGCAAGTTTGTGCCTCTTTCTTCATGCGGATGACTTAACACACGGGTGTGTTCAGATATAACACAGGTTGTGTTAAAAAAAAACACAACCTGTGTTATATCTTAACACATCCGTGTGTCTAGTTAAGGACAACACATGTTGTGTTACTTTTTTTAACTCAACCAGTGTGTTATTCTTCTTAACACAGGCAATGTGTTAAAATATTTAACACACTAATGTGTCATAAATCACATAATTTGTGTCATAGATGTGCTATTTTTGACCAGTTAAAATGAATGCAATACACACTCTTAGAAAGGATGTGTTAAAACTGACTCAAAATGTGTTCAATTCTTACACATCAGTGTGTGAGTTTAGGGACAACACTTGTGTGTTAATTCTGACACATTCACTGAGTCAATGATTTTAACACAGTAAATGTGTCAGGAAGGTGATCTGCTGTTAACAAGCAGAATCAAAGGAGAAAATCACAATTTTTAAGCCACCATCATGGAGATGAGTGTTTGCTTTAGTTGGGCTCTTGAACCTTGACTTTTTAATATTAGACTTTGTTTGGGCTGTTGTAACAGCTAGTCAAGCAAACAGAAAAGATGGTCAGGTGGTGTTGGTTATGTTTTCACATAATCATTATTTGACCTGAATCACTGAACTCATTTAGAGCCCAATCTCTGAGTTAGATTTACATTATTGACTACAGCAGCACTGTGATTCTACAGCAGAAGATCAGCTTTATCAATATAATCTGAAGGATTTCTTAAAAGTTGTTCTGATTTAAAAAAAAAAAAAAAAGCTCTTTCATTTAGAGACACAGACATCAAGAATCAGCCTGTGAATCTCAACAATGGTGAGAATAATAAAGCATGTTGCAGTGCATGCTGGGAGCCACCAATCAAAATTCATCCATGGCTCCCATCATGCATTGCTGCATGAATAAATTATGAGCTTAATTGTCTTAATTTAATTTCCTTTATTCTCACTATTTTTTTTTTCTTTCTCTGTTTTGTGACTTTTTAGTAGCTTCTTTTCTAATGTTTCTAAAATCAGAATATGTTGCCTGTCACCACTGTTGAGATTCACAGGCTGATTCTTGATGTCTGTGTGTGTGCCTAAAAGCAAGGATTTCTTTTTTTTTTTTTTGATCAGAACAACTTTTTAAGAAATACCTTTGAATTATGTAGAAAAAGCTGTTCTTCTGCTATAATCAATAATGTAAATCTAGCTCAGAGATTGGGCTCTAAATGAGCTCAAGACAAATAATGATTATGTGAAAACATAACAAAACCACCTGATCATCTTTCTCTTTGCTTGTCTTGCTGTTATAACTCACTCACACAGCCCAAACAAATCTAATGTTAAAAAGTCAAGGGTCAAGAGCCCAACTAAAGCAAACACTCATCTCCATGATGGTAACTTAAAATGTGAATTTCTCCTTTGATTCTGCTTATTAACAGCAGATCACCTTCCTGACACATTTAATGTGTTAAAATCATAACACAATGAATGTGTCAAAAAACACAAGTCCACAGATGAAGAAAGAGGCACAAACTTGCTTAACGGCTTGCGGAGTGACGTAGCAGCAATGTGATTGGATGATAGTTTAACACGTTGTGTTGGACACAGTGTTGTTTCTCTCTTTCTCTCTCTCTCTCTCTGCACATGATCAACTTAAATTGACACAAAAATGTGTTAAAATAGCCATAACACAAAAAATGTGTTATTAATTAACACATCCTTTTTGAGTGCTGAAGTCTTTCCAAAAAAATAAAAAAAATAAAAAAGCATATTCTTGTGACCTGATGTAAATTCTTTAACAAAAAAGATTGTGAAATAGATATAGCTCCTGGAGCAGCAGGTGCATTAGAGCTACAATTAGCATCAAAATACACAATTTAAAACATTAATATTTACTCAAAATTCACTTTAAAGTGTTTGTAATAACTTCTGATTGCAATCTGATATAGATTTTGGTCACATAACTTTGTTGAAATGTTATATTTAGCATTTTACATGGAGCTCGCTACACTTGCTTAGCATGTAAACTGTAACCATTCTTTACTCATATGAAAATACCCGAAATCACATGAAAAACACACAAAAAAACTATTGTAATTATGTTTATTTTCTTATTTTTTGACGTAGAAATGTTTATTTGGCTTTGTTTTTCACTGAGCTGCGAAGGAGGAAGTTTACACAGGACGTGGTCATGCAGAAGGCAGGAATTATGAGTAAGATGATTGACAGCCCTAGACTAAATCAGCACTCACTGAGTCATATAACTCACATGCAAAACCCAGAACAGATATCACTCTACCCTGTTTTAGATCTTCAGATTCATAATTCAGTGTGAAATGAATAGAAATGATATTCTGTATGACAAAATATTTTGCAAACGTGAGAATAAATCTAAATCTAAATATAAATCATTTTCGAGAAGAGCCGCACTTTTGCACTAAAAGGTGCTGTTCAGTGGAGCTGTGTGAACACAAATAACTGAACACAAATAGCTGTGTGGAGCCTTTAATCTTTCTAATGATACACGGTTTGTCCATATGACATTCAGAATGTGGTTTTAATGTGCAGTGAATGTTAAACGACTATAATCTGAGACCGTCTGCGATGTGGTGATGGTAAAGAGGTTAAATTAATCCCTCAGAAATTAATTATTCTGGCTAAACCTCAATAAACACCAGTGTCAAAACAGACAACGCTCCAGTGGTCCTCCAGGACCCAAGTTGCCCATCCCTGATTTATATGTTAACTAGGTATTGTACTATAAACATTACAAAGCAATTAAAACACACTTAAATATAATAGAAATAAACCACTGTACATTTGTTGTAGGTGTTGCTATGGTGACATCAGTCAGAATGGCTCCTCCTCTTCTGATGGTTCTCCTCATGATTCATGGTTAGTCACTGAACACTTTAAAAAACACTCAAGAGATTTTGCATACCACATTTTTATGCAAAAGCCGCTGCTACTTTGATTAGTATGAACTTGTGTTTCAGGGGTTTCTAGTGCTGGTTGGGGTGTGAGTTACAGTCCTTCACACATCTGTGCACTAAAGAACTCATCAGTGATAATGAACTGCATTTATAAATACCTACTGGATATAAGATTGAGAGAGTGTTCTGGACCAAAACAGAAGATAAAAATAAAACAGAAGAGTTTCAAGATCTGTCTAAGGACCCTGAATACAGTCAGAGGCTTCAGTATCTGGGAGATAAACAGCAGAACTGCACCATCAGACTGAGTCATGTGACACTGAAGGATTCACGCATGTACTATTTCAGATTCATCACTGATAAAGACAAATGGATTGGTAAACCAGGAGTGACTCTTACTGTCACAGGTGACTTCATGAGGTTTCTCTCTCTTCTGTGCATTATGTTGAATAATAATCAGTGTATGACAGCAGCACTAGATATAATTGCACTGTTAAAAATAAATGTAAATTTACAGGTAATGGTCTGTATTTTTTTACAGATTTTTCCCGTTTTGTCATTATACACTGACATGCCTGTTGTTTTACTGATATTTGCTGTACTTTAATTTCCACTATAAAATGTACAGGGAATTGCAGGTATTTTAGTATTACATTAAATTTCTATTTTTTTAAAGAAATGTTCTGTATTTTTACAGAATAATGTGTAATTTTACATAAAATGGTGATTAATATTTTACAGATTTTTTCTGTATTTTGAATATTCTGTAAAATCACAGAAATATAATGTAATTTACATATCCGCTGTAAAAAAATGTGGAAACCATGTAACTGTGAAAAAAACATAACATTTGTTTTTTATTGGACTTATCCACTACTCTGACTGTCCGCTTGTCAAAGTAGTTCTGCTGCGTTCAATGTTTCGTTTCGTAACGAATTTCTTTTCATAATATCATCTCGTAATATAATATAATCATACATTCTTTGTTGAAATACGAGGACATTTCAACAATGTAGAGTTTAAATATCGAAATGAAGGAATTCCCGCCCGGCGCAAGGATACAGTCTCTCAAAGCACACGGTGGAGCAGCGGAGCTGACTCGAGTCACTCGACGTTAGGATTGCTGCTGTTCGTGGACGTGAAGCGAAAATAAGCAGGTAAACACACATTTTCTAAACTTCTCTCTATTATTATATGTTCACTCAAAAAAATGTAATTACATTCAAATTTTCCATCCATTTGGATTACATAGTTTTTACATAAACAAACTACGCTACAAAACATTACAGAGTTTACAGAATTATTACAGAATTAACAGAGGTGTAGGCCTAGATGTTGATGAATTATTGAGATTCATTTGACATTACCATCTTTGAGGTCAGTGTTGGCTTTAATTGGGTTCTTGGTTTCATTGCGTAAAGAGTTTTCTGGCTGCTGTAACTGAGTGTTTATAAAGCGCCTTTGTTATGGCATAAATGTCAAGAGAGCGTGTGATCCGGTGCTGATGGTTAGATGTTGATGCTGCTGAGAGTCATCGTTTAGTAGAGGTGTAAAGACCAGGGTCAGAAAGTAAAGTGATAAAGTTAATGAGTAATTAAGTGATTAATTGAGTGATGATTGAACATTATTGAAGACACCTGATGATAACAAGCAGAATCAAAGGAGAAAATCACAATTTTTAAGCCACCATCGTGGAGATGAGTGTTTGCTTTAGTTGAGCTCTTGACCCTTGACTCTTTAATGTTAGATTTTGTTTGGGCTGCTGTAACAGCTAGTCAAGCAAAGAGGAAAGATGGTCAGGTGGTGTTGGTTATGATTTCACATAATACGTTAACCAACGTTATGGTTACAGCAGCACTGTGATTCTACAGCAGAAGATCAGCTTTATCGATGTAATCCAAAGGATTTCACAAAAGTTGTTCTGAATAAACAAATAAAAAAAAATCTTTCTTTTAGACACACACAGACATCAAGAATCAGCCTGTGAATCTCAACGACGGTGACAAGCAACATATTCTGATAAACAGATCAACTCTGAACATTAGAAAACAAGCTACTAAAAAGTCACATAAAAACAGAAAAAAAAAATAGTGACAATAAAGGAAATTACTAAGACAATTCAGTTCATAATTTATTCATGCAGCAATGCATGATGGGAGCCATGGATGAATTTTGATTGGTGGCTCCCAGAATGCTTTTTGATGGTCACCATTGTTGAGATTCACAAGCTGATTCTTGATGTCTGTGTCTCTAAATGAGTTACCTTTTAAAAATAAATAAATAAAAATGAAATCAGAACAACTTCTGAGAAATTCTGATCTGATTTTGAGAAAAAGCTGATCTTCTGCTGTAATCAATAATGTAAATATAACTCAGAGATTGGGCTCTAAATGAGTTCAGTGATTCAGGACAAATAATGATTATGTGAAATCATAACCAACACCACCTGATCATTTTCTCTTTGCTTGACTAGTTGTTACAACAGCCCAAACAAAATCTAACATTAAATAAATAATCAAGGGTCAAGAGCCCAACTAAAGCAAACACTCATCTCCATGATGGTGGCTTAAAAAATGTGATTTTCTCCTTTGGTGATTCTGCTTGTTATCATCAGGTGTCTTCAATAATGCTCAATCATCACTCAGTTAATCACTTAATTATCTCATTAACTCTGACACTGCTTCAATATTTTAACTCAGTAGTGCGCAAACACATGAACACTAAGCAGTGTTATATAACCTGAGCAGTTTTCCGCATACTATTAGATAAATCTTACCTGTTTCATTTACATGACTGACAAATATGAATCACATTAAGTTTATTAGTTTATGTAAAAACTATGTAATCCAAATGGATGGAAAATTTGAATGTAATTCAATTTCATAAAACTTAAGTTTAGACTGAAATATAGGCCAAGGAGCAACGCTGGAGCTCTTGCAGAGGTACGAAACCAGCAGTTAATTTCATACATCAAAACAGTTATGAAACTCTCTCTCTACATTATCTATCTACTCTATCTACATTAATCCGGACACATTTGAAAACTTTGTTTTAATTTTGAGATGTTCTTAGACCGCATTATTGTTCCAGCATTTTCCAAAAGTTTCTCTTTCACACTGAGATGTCGGAAGACTCTTAAATCATCTTCCTGCGCATGCTGTTAAACGTAAGAAATGATCATGTTTTCTCAGGACTCAGTGTGAAAGGAAGGCCAAAACATAAAGAGAAATATGCAAAAGTATCTGGTTAATGTAGACGTAGACCCTCTGGCATTCACTCTCGCAAATTCCCTCCACAAACAGCCTTTTCCACTATTCTGATATTTTTACTGTTAATTTATTAAAAGAGTTCTATAGTAGAGTCTGTTTCATTACTCATGTTGTTTGTTTGACAGATGCCTTTCAGGATAAACCCCAAGGGATCAAAAGCTGAGAAGAAACTTCAAGAAAGCAGATGACGTTCAGTCCACAGCATGTGTCAAACGCCGCTCCTGGGGGACCACTGTCCTGCAAAGTGCTCCAACCCGCTCCAGAACACGGCCTTGGAAGTTTCTAGCAATCCTAAAGACATTGATTAGCTGGTTCAGGTGTGTTTAATTAGTTTGGGCCAATGTCCTGCAGAGTTTAGCTCCATCTCTGAGCTTGACACCCTTATTCAAAAGGTTCTTACACTCTGAACTGAAACTGCAGACTATGACTAGAAGACAAACATGGAGAACATTCTTCAATCTCCCTCCATTCACTTGCACAGAAATTTTCATCAGTGTCACACGGACTTTAAGAACACTCACTCTTTCCTGCTTTGTTTAATTGTTTTGTTTTTTAATGACTCCTTGTAATTCATCTGTCGACCAGTGGTCAGGTTTTGAAGGCAGACTGTTTAATTATTATTCCACTGTAACTTTTTTTTCTTTGTTGTATCTGTATATTTAGTATACTGCTGTAATTGAAACCATTACTAGTTTTAAAAACTGTTTTGGCTTTTTATAAAATAAACTAAAACAAACATTATTTTGCAGTTAAGACTGGTTATTTGTATATAGCAGCATTTAACCTTATTATAGGGAATTTTATTGTTTTTATTGTTTTTATTGTCTTAAGTAAATGTCCTTCATTAAACATTAAAAAGCTTGTGTTTTATGTAAAATCTTCTGTATTTTCTTTAGCTTTTTAATGTAAAATTATGGTTATAAACTATTTAATTTTTAATAAAATACAGTTTATAACCATAATTTTACATAAAATCTTCTGTATTTTCTTTAACTTTTTAATGTAAAATTACGATTATAAACTGTATTTTATTAAAAATTAAGTAAGAAAATCCTGTAAAAAAACGGTTATTTTCTGGCAGCTCGGCGCCCCAGAAAATACCATAAAATAATGGAAAATAATTGTTATTTTAAGACATTTAATAAGACATTTATTTTCCGTCATTTTACAGTGTTGAGTGCTCGTTGTCGCTGCTATCAGAGGCGCAACAGTGTTCTCTTGGCGCTCGTGCACACTGAGCCGTGTTCACACGGACGAGCGCTTCAATCTATCGCTCTGTTGCAGAGACTCTCTATTTGTTAGCTTGAAATCACAAAACAAAATAGCTACACATAAACGTATCCCTGCTCTTGATATACAATCACTGATGAACATCTTTGGTTTTAATGAGAAAAAAAAATCATACATGGTTGGGTTAGAACCCAGAACCTCTTGCATGCTAAACGAAAATACCGCCACTAATCCATCAGGACAACAATGTGTAATAGCGATCCTCGTATTTATTAACTAATGTACATACTCTCGGTACTAATGGCATATTGCATTGTAGCAGATGTAAGGAAGAAACTATCATATTAATTTACGCCACTGCAAACAGCATCCCCAGCTTCACTTTATTACTAACCAGATTGACTTTATGTTAGACATCAACAAAGGTTGTTATTGAGAATTAACAGAGGTTTAACTCTAATGTGTTTCATTTGAAGTCACCATAATGGTGAATAGTTGTTCCATTAGTTGGTCTCAACTCTTATTATATTTGTTTTTTGGCTGCTGTGACGTGTGTTTGTAAAACATGTTCGCAGTAGTAAAGAAAGCTAAAAACAAAAATGATTTTCAGGTGTTGATGATGCAAATCAAACTGTGTTGGCATTGATACATTTACATTATAAATCCTGCGTTACTTCAGCAAGAGTTCTTTTAAATAAATAAAAAAATCACGTAAAAACGGTCATTTTCTGGCACCAGGGGGCGCCCGAAAAATACCGTAAAATAACGGAAAATAAATGTATTATTAATTGTCTTAAAATAACGGTTATTTTACATAATTTTTCTGGCGCCCCTGCTGCCAGAAAATTACCGTCTTTTTACGGAATTTTTTTTTTACAGTTTATCCATGTTTTTTTTTTTTCTGACAGTATTTTTCTGTTTTTAAACGGACATTTTCTGGCGCCCCTGCTGCCAGAAAATTACCGTTTTTTAACGGGATTTTTTTTTACAGTGGTGGTTTGTGTTCAGATCTTCAGGTGGAGTCTCCTGAGAGAGTGACAGAGGGAGATTCAGTCCGTCTGACATGTAAAAGCAGCTGCACTCTGACTGACAGAGCAACATTCATCTGGTACAGAAACTCACAGCCATTAACTGAGAGAAGAGACAGAAACAATGAACTCCTGCTGCAGTCAGTCAGAAGAGAGGATGCAGGCAGATATAGCTGTGCTGTACACGGACACAATCACATCTCCCCTGCTGTTCAGCTCAATGTCATGTGTGAGTATGAATTTAAGGACTTGTAAGCAACTGTTCAAAACATCTCTGATAAATGGTCATTAAGTTTTGTGGGAGCACTTGCAAACCGGCCTTTGGCAAAAATCATGTCTAAAGAAAAAAACAACAACATTAACAACAATTCAGATCATGTGTCTTTAGGCCACGTACACACTGCAGATACATCTGGTTGTCACTTCACCTTTTAGTGCTTAATCCTGTTCTGTACACTCAAAAAAAAAAAAAAAGGTCTAAATTTAATATTTAAGTATTTGAACAAAATTTCCATCCATTTGAATTACATAGTTTTAATATAAATTAATAAACTGAAAGTGATTCATTTCTGTCAGTCAAACATAAATTAAACAAGTATATGTAACATAAGCTGCAGTCTGTAGCGTCCTTATTAGTAACAACATTGTGCGTAGGAACAGTCACATATGAATAAACACTGAATGTACTGTACATAATTCTACATGACAATCTCTTCCGATGATTAAAAGATCGTTATGAAAAATATCATGAAATTAAACATTTACAAAGCAGGTGAATAAACACTGCTGCTGCAGTGAAAGTTGAGAAGGCAACTGATTGAAAATATATGACTATATCAGTGCATGTGAAACAAAGAAATGTTTTCACTGTAAACTGATTTATTTTGGAGTGAGAGATGCAGGGGGAGTGGCTTTATTATTGCATCAGATACAGGTCACTACTCACACCTGATGGTTGAGTTTTGGTCTGCTATCTCTAAACCAGAATAAAACCTGCTCCAGAGCAGGTTAGCCGTGTAGCGTAAGTTACCATTGCAATGAAACCCATTAAAAACCAATCCACCTTCATGAGCCCGAAAATCCAGAGTTTACTCAAACTAATCTTGAATTTACCTGGGTAGAAACTGAAACTGGCAACAGGCCACTGTAAATCCTCCAGTGAATCCAGTGATCTCCATCAGTCCATCTGGTGAAATAGTGTCAGGAGATTCAGTGACTGATCTGCAGCAGTGATTCAAACCCTCCTGCAGAAATCAGATGGGTTAAAGGAAGAACGTTTGTAGGATCTGGAAGAATCTACAACATCTCAAAGATCAGCTCTGATGACAGTGGAGAATACAAGTGCAGATCCAAAAATCAACATGGAGAGAAATACTCTGATACTGTGACTTTAAACGTCATGTATGAGTTTATGATGGTTCAGTAACTGTGGTAACTATCAAATTAATGGATTTACAGTAGCAAAACATTAAAATACACTTTATTTTGTCTATTATAGACCCTCCCAGGAATGTCTCAGTCTCCATCATTCAGGCTGGACAGATTTGGGCAGGAGGTTCAGTGACTCTGATCTGCAGCAGTGATTCAAACCCTCCTGCTCTGAACTTCAGCTGGTTTAAGGAGAATGAAAGCTCAGCTGTTGGATCTGGACAGAGTTTCAGTGCACTACAGAGTGGACGCTTCTACTGTCAGGCTCACAATCAACATGGATCTCAGAGATCAGACGCTGTAACTGTGACTGTTAAAGGTAGAGCAGCTCATATACTTACATTACTCTTTCTAAAGTGAAGAAAATGAATCTGTTCAGATGTTTTACTCTTTTGTAGGACATCTGGTGATATTATACATATCCATTGGAGTGGTTTGTGGAGCTGCAGTGATCATTACGACATTACTGATTTGGTAAGAAATATGAAGTATTTAATTGTAGATATTTAACTGCAATGTAGTTCCCTTTCGAAAGGGTATTCGCGCTGTGTCCCCTAGGGGTCGCTATGGGGAATGCCTCCGGCATGCTAGGTGTCTGAAGCATGAGTCTAAACACAACAATGAACTTGACATTGGCAGGTGGCAGCTTATGGCCTCATTACATATTAGTTGTGAATGCGCTGACACTAGGTAGTTTACTGAGTAGTAGGCTCTCTGTGAGACTCCTTGGCAACTACTTTGTGTTAACGGGTGTGTTTTGGATGTTGCTAGGCCAATATCTGAGGCCTCCGTCTGTAGAGCTCCACCTACTGGTGATGTTGAGTTGTTAGGCTTTTCAGCCTACTTAGCCGTTACTTTAGGAAGCGCATTATGCCTGTGAAGTCCCTGCTTTTTCAAGCAGTGTTGTAAAGTCAAGTCAAGGCTCTCTTTGAGCCTCCTTGGATACTGCATTTATAGAATCTGTTAACAGCAGCATCATGCTTAGTGAGGTCTGATCGCGCTCTGACAATGGCAGTGATGTCTCGCGCATATACTTCAATGAGTGCTATATCAGTTTCGCTGTCAGAGCGCGATCAGACCTCACTAAAACGAGTGCAGAAACACAGTTGGACATAGTGGTGTTTTAGAGGTAAAAAGTGATATAAATACAGTTCGGTTTCTCGCAGATAAACATCAAATTTTCATTTTTGGGTGAACTATCCCTTTAAAAAAGGTTCAAACATTCACTGATGCTCCAGCAGGAAACACGATGCATTAAGAGTCAGGGGTGATAAAGGGTAAAGGTAAAGAATAAAGATGTCCAAATTTTTTCTTTGTTGTTTAAATATCTTTTTTTTTTCTTTTTCTTTTTTCTTTCATTTAGTACTGCCCTTCGGAAGCAACAGAAGACACTTAAAAGTTTGCCAGAAGACAATTAAGTATAATATTCCTTGATCTTCAAATTCAAAAAGTTTTCACCCTCCAGCTCTTAATGCATCATGTGTCCATCAGGAGCATCAGTGAATGTTTGAACCTTTTTTAATAGTTATATTTGAGTCCCTCAGTTGTCCTCAGTGTGAAAAGATGGATCTCAAAATCAAACTTTTGAATGGGGTCATATTAATAAATTAAGCATTTTTTTTTTTGGTCTTATGAACTTTATGTAAAATATCTTACTCAGGACAGTACTAAATAAAAAATTACATGCATATTGTATGATCTCTCTTATTTTGTTAAAATATTCACATTTTCACAGATTCTGCAAGTGGTTCACAAAACTTTCAAGCAACTGTATCTCAACGGATAGTTTTAAATCGCTTTTTTTTTAGTAAGCTCACACTTACTAAATCTAATCGGATTTCAATCAGATATGCACAACAATTAGATTTGGATTGACAGTCTGAACATAGCCTTAATATCTGCTTTTATCTTCAGTTTATTTCATCTAAGGCTGTGATTGAAGTCAGTTCTCGTTCTCGTGTTTCTCTTTTCTTCAGTGATTCTGCTTGTTAACAGCAGGTGTTCATCACTAACACACAATTATCACTCGATTAATAATTATCTCAATAACTCCACTCTTGAATGGTCTTCACTACACCTCAGAGATTAACACAAATATGTGTAAATGCATAATATTAACACATTATGGGTGTTATTGCTACACAGATTGTGTTGGATGCTGTGAATGAATACAGGGTTGTGTTAATGTTAAAACTAAACATAACTATGTGTAAATCAACTGAAATCTTCCAACACAGTTTTATTTATTATTGACACAAAATGTGTAAACTAGAGTGCTATACATAATATGTACTTTTTTTTACATATTTCTTCCAAGACTGTAATTATCCTGAAGATCCAGATTTGCTTGTTCAGGTGTTTTCCCATCCCTCTTCAATAAGAATGTAACATGTTCATGTTTTCAAGGAGAAGCAGAATAAAAAAGAGAATGGAGTCTCGGGTGAAAAAATTAGTTTGGTTATCAGTAGTATTATTGATCAGATAAATTGAGCAGTAACTAAAAGATTGAAAGTCTGAATGTAGTTGTTACATTATATATTTTGTGATATTTATAATCATTAGTTATTTGTCTATTCTGTTTTTTTTTTTCTTTAATGGCAAAGATGAATCAGTCCAGACCTCATGACAGACGCAAAGCTTGTGATGTCGAATGAGTGAACATGTGTATATGAATATAAGGGTAAGTTATTGTTAACAGTAACTGTAAGTTATCATCTGTTGCTGGGGACACTAATATAGTTATCGTTACAGTTATCATCCATTTCTTTCTTTCTTTCTTTCTTTCTTTCTTTCTTTCAGCGTGACATGAAGAGGCCATAGTATTTGAAATGCATGGCAAAATATGTCTTCCTTTGGGTGGAGCCCTGAATTATTGACAGATCATTTTATACAAAGTGACTTACAAATGATAAACACCGTAACCAATTTGTCAAAAGAGCCAGTAATAGTTGCTGTGCCAAATGCCAAGTTTACATTGTAAGCTACATTAATGCAAGCTTGTACAAAGTGAAATGCTGAAAATATGATATAGACAATAATTATTTTTAAGCACTTTAAGCAATATATATCTTTAAGCACTTTTAAGGCCTTAAGGTGTCTTCAGCATGATGTTTTACTGAAGTGTTGTGAGGATTATTTGATTCAATGACTGATGGAAACGGGGGAGGAAAAGTATCACAAATTTATACAAAGTGTCTAATCACTGAAGTGTGTTTTTTATTTACATTTTGTTTTTGATTACTTCATTTACATGTATTATGGTGTTT
This sequence comes from Culter alburnus, assembly GCA_028476615.1. Lineage (NCBI taxonomy): Eukaryota > Metazoa > Chordata > Actinopteri > Cypriniformes > Xenocyprididae > Culter > Culter alburnus. The sequence continues at coordinate 58,992 of JAOTNS010000685.1, read as the reverse complement.
CAGCCTTTAGTATCATTGTTAATGTCTTCAAGGCATATAATAAAGCTCTATTATGGGAATAGTTTACAGTCATCTGTCCTTTGATACTGCCAATCAACATAATCAGTAATAAACAGCAATACATTTAGAATTTGGTAGACACACACTGTACTGTACTAAACAACACTGATTAACCCACAGTTCATTATACTAGTTAATTTTGTATGAAAACATTATAAATATTCTGAGTCTGAGCCTGCTGGTGACCACGTAACAAGGGAGCAGTATGCCTATTTTCTCTCTTTTTAAAGGGGTCATGACATGAGAAATCAAATTTTCCTTGAGCTTTTGACATATAAGAAATCATCATACTATAAGAATATCCTGTAAGTTTTAGAGCTTAAAACTTCCTTGTTAGTCCAATAAAAGCTTTAATTGACACCAGACCCAGAAAATGACAGGATTTACAAAGTGGGGATCTATGACGTCAAAGGGCAGCAAGCACCGCCTCTGCAGAAGACGATCAACGCCTACTTCATCACTGCCTGTTTAGCCCCGCCCACCGATTTGTGCATAAGTAACATATGTGGTGCTAAACCACACTGTTAGACCTTGCTGTAGAAAAACAGCCAAATTCTGACAGTAACAAACCATTTTCCATTAAAACAATAATGTACTGTAGAAAACAATGCATTCTGGGTAATATTTGTCATTTTCGAGAAAATAGCCTACAGGAATATACTGTGAGTTAACATCGCTCAAAGCCACACAGCAAGACTCCATGGTAAAATGAAGCACAAGTTAAACTTCACTCATTTTTTGTCACGTGGCTGGACACGCCCACATCATAACTCCCAACGAAAATGAGTGACTTTCTTTCCAGCTAACAGATTTTTGTTTTAAAAGGTATGATGCTCCTCAAACGTTCTTTCAACTTAATTTAAAATTCAGCAGACCAACATCAAGTGACCACATTAAAGTGACTGCCCTCTACAGGACAAACATAAACTACATTACCCTTTATTCATCCAAATGTTTCCTCATCTGCTACATCTTTGGTGCATGTGAGCTTCAAGAGCTGGTACTTCCGGGGCTACTAATCAGTCAGACTACTAATCACCACAACTCTGTTTATAACTAGAGATGTCATAGTAACAGGTCATCAACACTCGTCTGTTCATCGCTCACAATGGTCACATGATCACAGTCAACACTAGAGAGGGGCTGCTGTGAAGTTTTGTTTTCTCACCTCTCTCGCTACAGAGGAAACTGTATTAATGGCCATATTAAGAGTTTCATGAGACACCAGAAAGCACACAAGATCACTGTCAGAATAAAAAGATTTGAAGATATCATATGATGAGAACCTTTAGATATAAAGATGCAAGTTCAATATTCAGGTACTCTATTAATTACTTTTATTTTGTTATTTTAGTCTAATGTCATCTCTGATGTTGCTTTATTTACACCTTGCTATATCAGCACTGGCTGAAGTACGTGTCATATCCTCATGTTAAATATAAAGTGTTTGACCACATAAAATCCCCAATGCTGGTTTCACTCTGCTCATTTGTTCTGTTGTCTCTGGTCATGAGTGTTCGTGAAATAGGTAAGATCATAATTTACAAATAATTGATCTTTAGAGTCAAATATGTTTATACTGGGGCTAGTTGTCACACGATAACTAGGTTTAAAGTCAAAAGTTGAAGTGGTTTTGTATCTTGATTACAAATACCTATTTAAATCTGCCTTAGATTAACATAGCTCCAGTATCATTGTGTATTGTAACATAAGTTGGTAACAAATGAACAAGGTCAAACCACAGTAACATACATTAATAATGATTGAGTATCTGATGAAGTAGTTCTGGGGCCGTATGTATAAAGCCGCTCAGAGTAAAATTTTAGTCATAAGTGTGTCAAAATTCTAAGAATGATGTAATTTTACTCTTATTCTTAGACTTAAAAATAAGTGTGATTCATAAAAGTTCCTAAGTGTCAAGACTAGGTCTCAGTTCCTTAATTATTTAAAGCTGGAGCGGTCTCTTAACCTAGTTAAGAGTAACAAGATGGCATCAAAGAAGAGGAGACACACACTTTCCAATGAAGATAAGATGTTCTGGAGTCATATGATGACATGGAGTTGATAAAACTATATAAACTTGATTGGCAATTCTTATGTAACTGACCTAATACGAAATGTAATGACTTTAAATAAATGTAATAAATATTACTTATACAATAATTAATATGTTTAATGCATTTTAATACATTTTATGACTTTGAATACACTTTTTAATGTAATAACTTCTCCCACTCTACAAATCAATGCTGACTGTAGAAATGAAATAGTAATTACTTTTGGTAACTGTAAGAATGCAGCAGTGCAGCGGTGATGACTTGAACCCATCAGCCCACATTAATCAGGCTCTTAAAGGTGCCCTAGAACGTTTTTTCACAAGATGTAATATAAGTCTAAGGTGTCCCCTGAATGTGTCTGTGAAGTTTCAGCTCAAAATACCCCACAGATTTTTTTTTTAATTATTTTTTTTAACTGCCTATTTTGGGACATCATTAACTATGCACCGATTCAGGCTGCGGCCCCCTTTAAATCCTCGCGCTCCCTGCCCCCCGAGCTCTCGACTATAATACAGTGCATAAACAAAGTTCACACAGCTAATATAACCCTCAAAATGGATCTTTACAAAATGTTCGTCATGCATGCTGCATGCATGCATCGGGTCATGTGAGTATAGTATTTATTTGGATGTTTACATTTGATTCTGAATGAGTTTGAGGCTATGCTGCGTGGCTAACGGGCTAAAGCTAACATTACACACTGTTGGAGAGATTTATAAAGAATGAAGTTGTGTTTATGAATTATACAGACTGCAAAAATGAAAATAACAACGGCTCTCTTGTCTCTGTGAATACAGTAAGAAACGATGGTAACTTTAACCACATTTAACCCCTTAAGACCGGATGGAGCGTCGGCGCTCCCATTTGCGTGTCTCTCTTTAAAAGCCAATAAAAATTGAATCCATATAGGTAGCGCAAAAGTTCTTTTTGCATACAAAACCAGAGACTTTAAACTTTCATATCAAGCCTCCAACATGCTTCTGTTGCGTTGTTTTCACCCTCTAATGAGTCTGAGTAATATGCGTTTACAACAAAAATAGCATAGCCGCTAACTGAATACAAGTATGTATATTTCACATGCTCATAACTTCATGAAAAATGCACAGATCATAGAAAATTGCACATCAATATTTAAAGCAGATTCTCAAGATTAAAATGAATATAATCATTATAAAATCAATATAATATATTGTGTTGATCACAAGATATTACTCACGGAATGATTTAACATACTTGGCTAAAAACATGTCTCTCATCTCTCCAGGATGCAGTGTGTATCCATTGTTCCCGGACCCATCCATGTTCGTTTTCCAATGTGGAATAACACATAATAGCTTAGAATCTCATCTTTTTAATGCATCTAACCATTTTGAAAAACTCCTAACAAGTGCTGAGAAGCACCTCTAAACCGGAGTTTACCGCCCGTTGGCGCCACCTGGCTGCGGAAAAAATGAACAACAATTTTTCAAACTATTCTTTATGCTATCAGCACGAAATTTGAACCAGATGCAGCTCACATATAGGAGAGCATTACCAAAAAAGAATTTTTTAGCGATCTTATTGTGTTCCTGAGTTATTCCATGTCAAATAAAAAAAAGAAAAATTATTTTTAAAAAATTATATATTTTTTTGTCTTTTATCAGCTGTTTCTCAGCAAGAAAATGTCCAAATGTAATGTAATTTATATTTTCTTAAAATTTAAAATGTTTTCTATCAAATGATACCTACCTTTTGACTCTCCTTGCTAGAGTTTTGGAGTTATGAGTCTTTACTTTTGTGTGTGTCGCTCAGAAAAAAAAACTCTAAAAAAGCCTTCAGGTCTTAAAGGGTTAACAGTACATTAGCAACATGCTAACGAAACATTTAGAAAGACAATTTACAAATATCACTAAAAATATCATGATATCATGGATCATGTCAGTTATTATTGCTCCATCTGCCATTTTTCGCTATTGTTCTTGCTTGCTTACCTAGTCTGATGATTCAGCTGTGCACAGATCCTGACGTTAATACTGGCTGCCCTTGTCTAATGGCTTTAACATGGGCTGGCATATGCAAATATTAGGGGCGTACATATAATGAGCCTGACTGTTACGTTAATGGTTTAGTTCCATTAACCTCTAGATATGAAAAATAAAACATATATCTTGGTTAGTTCCTATAAAAATTTAGCAGTAAAAACATGACATCTATTCAGGCATCATTTTAGCCATTAAACACAATTTTCAGATTCAACCGGTGTTGGTCAAAGCTTCAACCTCGTTTGTAATCTGTTCCAGGTCACAAATAAAGTATTTTACGTATATGATTGTTTAATAAGCATAATCAATTTCAAATTAATTTTCTGTTGCTGTCTCAGTAATTTAAGCATCTCTTTGGCCTTATAGCACTAAAACATTTTAGTCAAATTTATTAACCCTTAAAAGCATGAATTTCGCCAACCATTCTTACACAATCGGATTTATATCTAACACGGACAGATCTCTACCTATGACGATAATATAAAACTCATCTAATATTAGAATAACAACTACAGAAGAATAAAATAAAGCATATTTTGCTACCTTTTCTGCTCGTCTCTGTTTCTGTTCTCTTCTTTCCTTCAGTGATTCTGTTTGTTAACAGGCTTATTAAGGCTGAGATGACTCTATACTTAATATACACAGATTTTGTGGCTCAGATAAGGTCCAGTTTAGGTTTATTTCTTTGCTCTTGGCTGACATGTGGCATTGCTGTGGCCTGCTTGTGGCTCAGATCTGGCAAACAGAAACGGCCCACACAAGGACCATAATTCATTGCAGCATGTGGGCCAGATCATCATGCCACATGTGCCAGATGTGGGCCGGTTCTGGGCTGAGTATTACATAATTTTAAACAAGGCTGCAATCTGAAACCTTCTGAATACAATTTCTGTAATTGTTTAACCATTTTGTAATATTTAGTTTGTTTGCTGTGTGACACAGAAGGCGTTTTCTCATATGCAGCGACTGACAATACAACCATAAGATACATCAAAGCACAACATAAACTCACAAATCACATTCGATCCGTCACGGTCAAAGCCTTTGGTCAATATGATTCAAATTTGAAAGTTGCGCCCTCGAGAACCTTTACAACATGGTTTACGGCACTGATATCAAACGCTCATTGGTTCTCACCTGCTTTGTCATGGATTGCGACATGCTGTGTTTCAGTGGATTGACATTTGAAATGAGTGTGCGCCTTCAGGAAGAGAAGCCGGATTAACCCATTTGTGCCCAAATTTTTCTGAATGGTTTCAGAAAATGGAAAAAAATACTCCTATAAGTGACCCTGGACCACAAACCCAGTCATAAGACGCACGGGTACATTTGTAGCTATAGCCAATAATACATTGTATGGGTCAAAATTATTGAATATTTTTTTCTTTAATGCCAAAAATCATTAGGATATTAAATGATTGGTATTGTGCTGCTGTGACTTCACCCTTCCAGGCTCACTATTGGCTGATTCAGAGGTTGAGGGCAGCCATTTTGAGTTGACATCATTGTAGTCCTTAGTTCACAACACTTAAGTCAGCACTTAAGAATCCGTCTTACACTTTACTAAAAGTTGCTTTTAGCTTCTTTATAAAAGTCTCCTACTCTTAGAAAACTCCTACTCTTTACTAAGAATTTTTTGACACTTAAGTCAAAACTTGAGACTATTCTTAAGAGCATTTCCAAGAAGTTTTATACATACGGGCCCTGGTAATATCTCCATTTAACTCCATTAATGCAGTAGATGTAGATGGATGTAATATATATATATAATATATATATATATATATATATATATGGATGTATGGATGTATATATATATATAAACGCTTAAACCACTCCCCTCCAACCGCCGTCAATATTCTGTTTCACTTAGAAATACGTAACAACACTGGAGAAAAGTTGTTTGCAACTTCCGGTTCACGGGCACTTTAAATGATTGGTGTTGTGCTGCTGTGACTTCACCCTTGCAGGCTCGCTATTGGTTGATTCAGAAGTTGAGGGTGGCCATTTTGAGTTAACATCATTGTAGTCCTTAGTTCACAATACTTAAGAATCTAAGACTTAGACTTTACTACAAGTTGCTTTTAGCTTCTTTATAAATGTCTCCTACTCTAAGAAAAGTCTTACTTTTTACTAAGATTTTTTTTTTTTTTTAAATTTGAGTCAAAACTTAAGTCTATTCTTATTCTTAAGAGCATTTCTGAAAAGTTTTATGCATACGGACCCAGAACTGAAAGCTTGAACTGTGTACTAAAGAGAAAATTAATGTGTCACAAAAGGAAAAAATAAATAAATTTCATGAGTTCTCATATTTAAAATAGCTTTAAAAACATACTAAACAATGTTTGATTAAAAATGTAAAAGTGCAGAATGTTTTCTGTGATGAGTAGGTTTATTGGTAATTCCCAATCCTGGTCCTGGAGGCACACCAGCACTGCACATTTTGCATGTCTCCTTAATCAAACACACCTTATCCAGGTCATCAGCTCATTATTGGAGACTCCAAGACCTGAAAAGGGTTTGTCAGAGAAAGGATTTTGCAGGTGAAGCTGCTGCCAGTTAATTACTGCAAATTTACAGTTTATTATTGTTCTTGTAGTGATGTCACTGATAAAGGCTCCTCCTCTTCCTCTGGTGTTTCTGCTCATGATTCACGGTGAGTCGCTCCTGCTGGACAATATTTTAATGTTCTTTAGTCACTTATCAAAGTCTTTCTTTCAAATCATGGGTCTTTAACGGGAATCCGGCAGTCATTGAACCCCTTTAAAACACCTTTCACAAATGAATTTCTGTGGGAAAAAATCATCAAAATGAATAAACGTAAAGCTAAATTAAAAAAAATAATAATAACAATAACTTCAGTTAAATGTTTAAATTATTCTCACTGAAATTAATCTTAAATATGTGCACCAATAGTGATTACTTTTGTCTTGTAATGTCAGCATTTCATGTGATGTTTAATGTGATGAACATGAGGAGTCAGTAATGAAGCAGTCATTTTAATGTGAACTATCCCTTTAATGTGTTTTTCAGGAGGTTTCAGTGATGATGCTGATTGGGGTGTGAATTACAGTCCTTCACACATCTGTGCACTAAAGAACTCAACAGTGATAATGAGCTGCACTTATACATACCCTACTGGATATGAGATTGAGAAAGTGTTCTGGACCAAAACAGATAATGAAGATCCACCAGATCTGTCTGAGGACCCTGAATACAGTCAGAGGCTTCAGTATCTGGGATAAACAGCAGATCTGCACATCAGACTGAGTCATGTGACACTGAAGGATTCACACGAGTACTATTTCAGATTCATCACTAATGAATGTCAGTGTAGTAGAGGATATACTGGTGTTCCAGGAGTGACTCTTACTGTCACAGGTGACTTTCATGAGGTTTCTCTCTTCTTCTGTGCATTATGTTGAATAATAATCAGTGTCTGACAGCAGCACTAGATATAATTTGTGTGTTGTGTTCAGATCTTCAGGTGGAGTCTCCTGAGAGAGTGACAGAGGGAGATTCAGTCCGTCTGACATGTAAAAGCAGCTGCACTCTGACTGACAGAGCAACATTCATCTGGTACAGAAACTCACAGAAGATATTAAATGAGAATAACGAACTCAACTTCAAGTCAGTCAGAAGAGAGGATGCAGGCAGATATAGCTGTGCTGTACAAGGACACAATCACATCTCTCCTGCTGTTCAGCTCAATGTTATGTGTGAGTATGTATTTTATTTAGTCTATACACTTTTTTTCTTTGAAGGTTCTATCCATGTAGGAGGGGACGTTCTCGTGACTTTGTGCAACGTTCCTAAAAGTTCTCAAAGGTGACGAAAATACAGAACAGATGTTCCTAAAATGTCCTCAATGAAAATGCTGCTGTTCAAGGTTCCTTATATAACATTAACCCTCTGGAGTCTGAGGCTGATTTGGGGCCAATGTTCCCTCTAAGCTGCGCGCGTGTGCGGCCGTGCAGAAAAAATAATTGCCGCGCACAGAACAGACATGAAAATAATGTGTGGGGTAATCCATTTGATTGTAGTAGTTTAAATGAGAAATAATTGCAGTGCTCTGGACAACCGCTATAGAGTTATTGTCGCTATAGAGTTGGAACCGGTGAATGCGGTTTACAGGTTTCATAGAAAGAAACGATTGAGTGCGTGTGAGCTGGCTGGCCCTGAGCCAAATCAGTCGCGGTAAGAATACTGTCATGTTTTGTGATGTCCATGGATCTGCAAGGATGTATCCTCTGTATGTAGGCATTTCTCTCTTCTGTCTGGACAAAGTGTGTGAACTTGGTAATTCAACAAAATGAATTCCTGGAGCTAAAATAGCAGGGTAGCAGCATCCACTCCAGGCAAAGTCCTTGGGAAAGGTAGTAACTGCTTTACCACCGCACACCCAGTATAGAGGTGTCTTATATGATGTAAACAGTTCACTGAACAGGCAGTACCCAGAGACATTCATCTCTCTGATTGAACATTTCAGTCCATTTCTGGTTCAAGTGATATCGATCATCATTTTGCAGACTGAATTTCCCATTTTGTGTTTACCATTCTGACTACACACACAAGTGTCCCCCATTTCCCATTGCGCTCTACTTCTCTAACTTCTTCTAGGTCAGTTTGCTTTGTTGAAAGTTCACATGCATTTGAAACAGTCACAGGTCCATTATTCTGATTCCATAGATGAGGTCCCCCTCTGTGCCAGTCTCCTAATGCTAAAATCTTCATGATGGTGATTGGCAGGGTGCAGGTCTGATTACTTTTTACGTCGTTCATGTTGATTGTCTTGGCAGCATTGTAAGTTAGGGGGACAACAGACCAGACGCTGTGTATGGCATGACAAATCAAACAGTCCTTGGTGTCCATGTTCTCTGCCATGGCAGCAGACAGAGCATAGGCAGTATTCCCGGAGCATTTATTTAAATGGGTGGTGTTGTATCCTGTCCAGTTTTGCCCTCTGATGGCAATTAAAAGAATCATGGTCAAAGTTATTGTTATAAGTCTCATTCTGCAAAGTTTTTAGGGGATTTTTCTCCAACACTGCCTGTCACTGAACTGATCTCTCCTTCCGTGGTCCTTGACGTTATGTTGGTCCAGATTAACTAATCAGATCACATATGGATGTAACACTGCATGTTCAGCTCCTTTCCGCCCATATGTTTACTCTCCTAGTTAATCTGAATGTCCCCCTTGGCACGGGGCAGCCTTCAGTCTACTCGCGTGTATCCACTGCGGCTGCAGGTCACTCAGCACTCCTGTCCTCGTCACTGCAATCACCGTGGCCGGCCCCAGATATTTTGGCTCTCCGATCTTGACTGGCTTCAGACTCCTTATCAGCACCTGCTGGTTGGGCACAAACTTGTGTGTTGGTTTCTCTGAGGGGAGAGGAAGCGTTAGTGAGACATCACCATTAATAGAATTAAATTTTGTATCCAGTTTCGTGACATAGTCATCCAGGATCACCTCCATTTCACCTAAAGAAGAAACGCCAGCACGGCCTTTGACCCATGGTGTCAGGAAAGGCCTACCCATCAGAATTTCAAAAGGAGACATTTTAGTAGTGGAGGATGGTGTCATTGGTATTTCAGCTAAAACAGCTGGCAATACAGTCATCCAATTTTTTCCCGTCTCTGTACACGCTTTAGTTAACAACGTTAATCGATCTTTGATCGTTCTGTTAAATCTTTCAACAACTGCGGATGATCTTGGATTGTACAGTATGTTAAAATGTCAGTAGCTAAAGTTTTAGCCAATAATTGTGTTACCTTTGATACAAAAGTTGTTCCATTATCACTTTCAATAACACTTGGTATCCCATTGATGGATGTAGTTTTTGCACAGATAAGCATGAATCTAACACAAATTTGGTTGTCTTGTGTACATCTGCAATGCAATACAAAGCATTGAGCTATCTTGCAGCACTTGTGTGTGAGAGACCATGATAGTGACGTATAAGCAGCACAAGTGTTGACTTTGGCAAGGCCACTTTCCCTTCAGATTCTCTGATAATTCCCTGTTTGTCTGCTGACAGCCTTTTGAGGCCCAGATTGTAAGTCAGCCTCTGTAGGTTTGGCTCTGTAATATTTTGACATCAATATCAGGCAAATTAGTTATGTGTGCCATCATAGCAACTTCCCCAAATTCAGTTGACTTTTTGCATGTTTTTTTTTTTAGCAGCCTCTTTAGCAGCTGTATCAGCCAATTGATTACCTCTTATTTCCTCTGAATATCCTGCGCATATCCTCTCACCTTGTCTATGGCCACTTTGTTCGGCAACTGCACTGCATTAATAAATTGCCTATCCAATCATAATGTGCTATTGGTTTTCCATTGCTGTCTTAAAATTTCTTTGTTTCCATGTGTTGGCAAAATCATGGACTGCACTGTATGCATATTTAGAATCAGTATAAATTTTAACAATTTTATTGACAAGTTCCGCTGCCTGTGCTGATGTGTATGGTAATGTTTTTCTGCTTTTACCACTTCGTCAGGGAGTCTAACAACTGCATAAATATACACCATCTGATGGTTTAGAACGATGAACCATCATATACAGTAGACTATCCCCCTCTTCTAGGGCTGTATCTAACAGATCGGTCCTACAAGCAGTTTCAGTTTCAATTGTTTTCAAACAATCAGGTACCTCATGTACCCTCATCATTGTTGTCAGTGGTTTGGTCGGCAGTACCAAGCAACTCATAGATGTTGGCTTAATCATTAAATTAAATCGTCATATGCTGTGTGTTAAGATTATGTAAAATTGCATTTACCTGGTGTGCGGTGTGTAACGTCAGTGGATGTGGACTGTTTTTTTCAGCATCTCATACCATCAGGGCAGCAGCAGCCACTGCTTGAAGGCAGACCTTGTGTATGTTGTGGAAAAATACGCCGAAGGGTGATAACTTGTACCGTGTTCCTGGGCCAGTATCCCCGTTGCAATGCCCCCGCTCTTGTGCACGTAAAGGTGGAAGTCTTTTTTGTAGTCAGGAAGGCCCAACACATCCATTTCAACAGTCCACTTTATTGCTTGTTGTGGTGAGGCTTTGGTGTCAATGTCCTTCTGAGATAATGTGTCCCAGATATCATACTTGTGGTCTCACCCACTGCACTTTCTTTCTTAAAGCTTTAAACCCCGCCTCTGCCAGCACATTACAGACAATGATGGAGGCCTGTTCACAGTCCTTTGCTGTCGTGGCTGAGATGAGCTGGTCATCTGCATACTGTAGTAAACATGTAGTCGGTGGGAGGGAGCTTGATGTTGCTGAGGGTTTTGTGCACGATCGCAGAGAACACAGCAGGTGAGTCAATGTAGCCCTGAGGAAGACGTGTCCATGTAAATTGTTGTTGTTTGTACGTAAACGAAAATAATGGCTGCACTCTTCAGATATTGGTATGCTGAAAAAAAATCAGAGCACATATCAAGGACAGTATAGAATTTATGTGTAGGTGGTATTGAATTTATTATAGTTACCACATCCGGTACCACTGGTGAAAGCAGTATGATCAGATCATTGATCTTCCTCAAATCTTGTGTCAGTCGCCAACTTTGTCCATCTGCTTTGAGAATAGATTAATAGGTTTGTTATATGGCTAATGTGTCTTAATAATAATGCCATGTTTCAACAAATTTCAATCACAGGTTCAATGCCCTTCTCTTTCTCAGTGTATGGTTTATCATTGATGAAAGCTTGTGCTAGCCAGCCCACAGTTTTGGATTTACACGTTTCAGTGACGCTATCTCTTCTCCCTCACTCTCAGCTTCACTCAGTATGTATCAGCACGATGAGGGTGTGGCTCAGTGGACACATCATCACAGGTGACCACAGGGCAATATTTTTTTACCATCTACATTAAATTTAAATTTGGCAAAATCAATTTTGTTATTTTTATATTTTAGAGTGAGCATAAAATTACTTGGGGTTCCTTCACTCCTTAGGCATCCTTTGAGAGTCCATTCTGTTTGGTATTGTTACTCTTGGTTGGAGTTGGAGTTCTTCTTTTTTTCTGTCTCTACTGTTTGCGTTTTAGCTCATCATATTTTGGTTTCCTGCACTCTTGCACTTTTGTGCCCAATGACCAGGTTTGCCACAATAATGACATTTCCCTCGCCTTCGTGTCCCTTTTCCATTCATTTTATAATTTTTTAATTTAATAATTTTCAGAGAAGGACACACATCAATTATCTCTGTCTTTGTTACATCATCCCCCAAAGTTCTGAGGAGTATTACTCTAAAATCTGGACCCGTCATTTGTGCATACGTGTATGACTTTTCAGAACTACACAAATTTCACTGATGAGAGGGAGAAGGTAGATTGTTACATATGCTTTCGATTCACTTGCCTTAGCAGGACGTATGGAAATTTGATTTCCCTGTCTCACAAACATAAAAGCAGGCTCTATTTTTTGTTCATCTTTTGGCTGCTCGCAGTCTGCCCGTTTACTAGCGGCTATGACCCTTCAATTCCTCTACTGTAGGAGCCTTATATTGACACATATTGAAGGGGATGTTGGGGCATAGGGCTGGTATGGGTACCCCTTTTTGCACTTTCCATATTCCCTGGCTTAAAAGAGCTTCTTTGGGGAAAGGATCCAATTGTAGTTTTCATCCAATATCCACAATTATTTTAAACATCCAATTTTGCGGTGTCTCATTTATTGGTCTGATATCTTTTGACCATCCTTCCCCTAATTTTTTTATTTATTTTTTTATTTTTTTATTTGCCACACCACACAAAAGGGTCTCTTTATTATTCTTTAATTATAAAATTTTTCAGCCAATTTTATTAATTCGTCAACCAGAATATTTCCATCAACACTTTGTTTTCCATCAGAGCGGATCTAAACGGATATCCGTCAGAGCGATCTGCACAGATCTTCCTCGCACAGAGGGAAACCAAATAGTTGTGCCAGGTAGCTGTGCGTTTAACAGTACCCTTACAGACAAATCTTCCTTGACTAACTCTTGAGCTGCATCCAGGATAACACTACCTATTATGGGATGAGTTCAATCATTCCTACCACCCCGGAACTATTGCTGAAGGCGGACCTCTGGTCCCGCAGTCCCGTGTTCTTGGGAATCTCCTGGCCGGCCCGATCCCGTGTGGTACACAGCATCCGCTTGCTTAGGCAGCCGGGTTCCTATTTATCGCCCTAGGTCCCCCCCCCTCGCCCGGATGGCGTGAGCTCCAATCCGACGACTTCACCATCACACCTTCCCCTTCGGCATTTCCCGACCTCTCCTCCCCCATCCGCCATGTATGTGTGCCAGGGTTGTCTTCCACTTTGGTTGTGTTGCGAGTGTCAGGGGTGTCCCACGGCCTACTCCTTCGTGTGTTGTCTCGGTAGGTCCCTGATGGGCCCAATGGACCCCTCCCAAGACCCAGAGACAGTCCCAAGTGCAGCCCCGCCCTCCGCCTTCTTTCCCAGCCAGTACCCTCGCTTCCCTGAGTTCCTGCACTAAAAGCTCTTTCCCCCATTCCATTTTTCCTTGATTTTTGCTGCTTATGTTTTTTTTATTTTTTTTATATGTTTGTGTGGTTTTATTATATTTTATTGAAATGTTTTTTATTGGATGTTTTTAATTTGTGTGTTTTGTTTATTTGGATTTTTGTTTTTATCTTTTTTTTTTGTTTGTTTGTTTTTTGATTTTTTGTGTTTTTTTAGTTTTGTTTTTGATATATTTGTTTTTGTTTGCTGATTGTTTTTTTTTGCTTTGTTTTAATGATTATATTTGATTGTTTGGATGTGTTTTTTTTGTTTTCTTTAATAATTTTTTTTTTGTATTTCGTTGTTTTTTTTTTGTGTTTGTTTTTTTTTTACTTTTTGTTGTGTTTTTTTATATGTTTGTTATTGTTTGTGTTTTTTTTTTGTTTTTTGAGTGTTTTTTTTGTTTTTTTTTGTTTTTTTTGTGTGTGTTTATTTTTTTTTTTTCTGTGATTTGCTGATTTTGAATGTTGTGTTATTATATTGTTGATTTTTTTTTTTGTTGTGTGTTATTTTTGAATTTTTTTTGTTGTTTTTTATGTTTTTTTTTGTGTTTTTTATTTTATTGTTTTTTTTGCTTTTTCTGTTTTTTTTTTTGATTTTTTTGATTGATTGTTTGTATTTGTGATTATTTGATTTTTTTTGTTGTTTATTTTATTTTATTTTGCTGGTTGTTGTTTTTTTTTGTTTTTGTTGTTGGTTTATGTTGATTTTTTTTTGTTTTTCTGTTTGTTTTTTTTTTTGTTTGATTGTTTTTGATTGTTTTTTTGGTTTGATTTATATTTGGTTGTTTTTTATTTGGTTGTTTACTTGGTTTTTTTAGAACTATTTTTTTATTGTTTTTTTAATGTTTTTTTTGCTGTTTTGTGTTTGTTGATTTTTGATGTGTTTTTTTTGTTGATTTGTTTTTATTAGTTGTTTGATTATTTGGTGTTTTTATATGATTTGTTTTTTTTGTTTTTTATTTAATTTGATTTTTTTATTATATTGATTTTGGTTGTTTTTTTTTATGTTTTTTTTTTGCTTGGTTATGGATTTTTTTTGTATATTTTTTGTTTTATATTTTTTTTTGAATTGGTTTAATTTTTGTTTTTGTTTTTTTTTTGGGATTTTGTTTTTTTTTTGTGTATATTTTTTTGTATTTGTTTTGTTTTGTGTATTTGTGTTATTCTTTGTGTTGTTTTTTTTGTGTTTTTGTTTGTGTTATTTTGATGGTATTGGTGTGTTTTGCTTATTTTTTGATTTTGGTATTTGTGGTTTTTTATTTTATTTTTGTTTTTATTTTATTTTGTTTTTATTGTTTTTGTTTATTTTTTTGTTTGTATTTGTGGTGCTTTCATTTTTTGATTTATTTTTTGTTGTTTTTTTTTTTTTTGTGATGGTTTGAGTTTGTGCTTTGGATTTTATTTGTTTTTTGAGGTGTTTGATTTGTGTTTTTCTTTTTTGGGGGATTCTATTTTTTGTTGAGTTTTTTTTTTTTTTTTTTTTTTGTTTGTTTGTTTTTGTCTTGCTCTTACATTTTTACTCTTTTTTTTTTGCATATAATGTTTGGTTTCTTTTTATTGCTTGTATTATTATGTTGTTTTGCTTGTGTTTATTTTTTTGATTTTATTATGGTTTGTATTATTTGATGATTTGTGTATAGATTGCGTTTTTGGTCTATTGTTTTGTTTTTTTTTTACTTTTTGTTTTGTTGTTATTTTTGTTGTTATGGATTATTATTATTTGATATTAGCTGTGTGTTTTTTATTTGTTTTTATTTTCATATGTTATGTTTTTTTTGTTTTTTTTTGGATGTTTATGTGTTTTTTTTTTATGTTTTTTTTTTTTAATTTTATGTTATGTTTTTTATTTGTTTTTGGTGTTATGTTTTTTATTGTGTGCTGTTTTTTTTGTGATATGTGGTGTTTATTATTTATGTTTGTGTTTTGCATTTTTTTGTTTGAAATATTCTTTTTTTATTTTGTTTTTTTTGTTGCTGTTGTTTTTTTTAGTTTGTTTGAATTTGATCTGTTTTTTTTGGGTTTGCTTTTTGTGTTTGTGTTTATATTATATTGTTTTGTATTTTTTTGTGTTTATTTTTATTTTTTGTTTTGTTTTTTGTTGTTTTTTTTATTGTTTTTTTTTTGATTTGATTTTGTTTGTTTGTTGTGTTGTGTTTTTTTTGGTTTTTTTCATTATTTTTTTTTTGTATTTTTATTTGTGTGATTTATTGTGACTTGTAATTTGAGATTTTGATTTTTGCCTTTGTTTGTTGTTCTTTTGTAATTATTTTTATTGTTGTTGTTTTTTTTTGTTTGTTTGTTTTGTTTTTGATATATTCCTTTATTTGATTTTGGTATTTTTTATTGGGTTATTTATTTTGATTTGATGATGATGTATTTTGCTGGTTTTGCTTATTTTTATGTTTTGTATGTGTTGCTTATGTGATTTTTTTGAATTGATTGATTGATTTTTTTTTTTGCTATGTTTTTTTTTTTTTGTTTGCTGTTTTATGTTATGTTTTTTTTTTAATTTTTTTGTTTTTTGGATTTTTAATTTTTTGATTTTTGTTTTATATTATTTTTGGTTGTTTTATTTTTTTTTTTATATTTGATTGATTTTATTTTGTTTTTAATTTTTGTCGTTTTCTTGTTCTTTTTATGCGTGATTTTTTTTTTATTTATTTGTGGTTTTTGTTGTGTTTTTAGTGTGGTTGTGTGTTTGTTTTGCTTGTTTATATGAGTCTATTTTTTATTTTGATGTAAGATGTTGCTTTTTTGTTTTTATTTTGGTATTATTGTTTAGTTTTTTTAATTTTTGATTTTTTGTTTTAATTTTGAATTTATTTTGGATGTTCTTTTTTTTATTTTGTTTAAAAGTTTTGCTTTTTTTTTGGTTTTTGATATTTGTAATTTGCTTTGTTGTTGGTTTTAGGTTGTTTTGTATTGTTGTAGTTATATTTTTATTGTTTTTTTTTTGTGGTTGTTGTTGTTTTTTGTTTTTGTATTTGTTTTTTTATGCATTTTGATTTATGTGGGTATTTTTATATTGTTTGTGCTTAAATATTTTTGTTTTTTTGTGTTGATTTGTATTTGTAATTTTATTTTTTATTTTTTTGTGGATTTTGTTTTTTATTTGGTTGATATTGATTTGTTGGTTTTTTGATTTGTAGTTTTTTTTTTTGTTGTATTGTTGTTTAATTTTTTTATGTGTTTGTGAATTTTGCTTTTTTTTTTTTTTTTTTTTGGTTTTTGGATAGTTTTATTTTTTTTGTGTTGATATTGTGTGTTTTTTGTGTTGAATTTTTTTGTTTTTTTTTTATTTATGTATGATATTTTAATTTTTGAGTTGCGTATTTTTTGGTTGCTGGGTGTTGTTTTTTTTTTCATTTTTTGTTTTGTGATATATATGCTTTTTTTATTTTTTTTTGTTTTTTTGCTATGGTGGTTTTTTTGTTTTATTTGTTTATGATTATTTTTGTGTTTGTTTTTTTTGTTGTTTTTTTTGTGATTTGTATTGATATTTGTTTTGTTTTTGAGTTTTGTGAGTGTATTTATTTGTTTTTGTTTTTTGTTAGGTGGTTTTTTCTTTATTTTTTATTTGTTATTGTATTTGTGTGTTTTTTTTTTTGTTTTTTTTTTTTTGTTGTTTTTGAGTTGATGGGATTTTTATATGTGTTTTGTGTTTTTTTTTATGCTTATATAATCTGTGTATTTTTGTTGATTTTTTCATTTTTTTTGTTTGCAATTTTTTATTTTTGGTTTTTTTGTTTTTGTATATTTTTTTTTTTTGTTGCTGTTGTTTGGGGTTTGATGTTTTGTGTATTTTTTTTGGTGTGTTGTTTGTTTATGGTTGTGTTTGATTTTTTTTTTTTTCATTTTTTGTTATGTTTTGTGTTTTTTTATATTTTTGTTGTTTGTGTTTTATTTTTTTTATTTATGGATTTTAATCTGAGATTTTTTGTGTAATTTTTTATTTTTATTCTTAGATGTTTGTTTTTTTTTTATGTGTTTGTTTGTATTGTTTTTGTATTTTTGTGATTTTGTTATGTTGTTGATTTTTGTCCCCTTGGTTTGTTGTGTTTTTGTGCTGTGGTTTAAATGGTGATTTTTTTTTGTTTTTTGATGTTGGTGTTTTGTGATTTTGTAATTTTTTTTTTTGATTTATATTATTTTGATTGTGATATTTTTGTTTTTATGTTTTGATTTTATTGGATGGTGGATTTTTGTTTTAATTTTGATTGTTTATTGGTTTTTTGTTTATTGTTTTTTTGTTGTTTTTATTTTGATTGTTGATCTTTTTTTGTTTTTTTAGTTTTTTTTTTGTTATTAATGTTTGTGTTTTTTTTTGTGTAATTGTGATTGTGATTTTTTTTTGCATTTTTTAATGTTGTTATATTATTTATTTTTTGTGATGAATTGTCTTTTTTTTATGTTTTTTTATTGTGGTTTATTGTGATTTTTTGTGATTTTAATTGGATATTATATTTGTTGCATGTGTTTTTTTTTTCTTTATTGTGTTGTTGTTGCTATGTTTTTGGGATGATTTGTTTTTTGAATTTTGTGTTTGTGATGTTTTGTATGGTTGGTGTTTTGTTTTTTTTTTATTTGTTTTGTTGAATTTTTTTTTAATTTCTGTTTGGTACAGTTTTTTCTATTTTGTTTAATTTTGATTGTTTTTTTGTTTTATTTTTTTTGTTTTGGTTTTTTTTTTTTTTGAGTTTTTGTTTGCGGCTAGGTTTCTTTTATTTTTTTTGTATTATTTATTTATTTTAATTTTTTGTTTTTTGGTTTTATTTTGCTTGTTGTTTTTGTTTGCTTGAATTTTGTTTTGGGAATGTTTATTTTTTTGTTTTTTTATTGTTTTTTTTTTATGTTAATTTTTGATGTGTTGATTGTGTTGTTTTTTTTGTTGATTTTTACTTTTTTTTTTGTATTTGCATTTTGGATTTGGTTTTGTTTTATTTTATTATTTTTTTTTTTGATTGTTGTATTTTATTGTATTTTTATGATTGTTTTTTTGTTTGTTATATGATGTAATTGATGTTTGATGTAATTGATTGTTTGCATTTTGATTATATTTTTAATTTTGTTTTTTAAATGGTTGTTTATTGTTTTTTATTTTTATTACTTGTGTTTTTTTTTTTTTTTTTTTGTGTTTTTGTGTTTTTTTCTGTGGAGAAATTTTGTGTTGATTGTATTGATGATTGTTCTTTTTTTTTTTGTTGGTGTGGGTTTGTTTTTTTTTTGTGTATTTGTTTTTTTTATATTAAGTTGTTGTTTTTATTGGCTTTATTGATTTTGTGTTGTTGTTTATTATGTTTTTTATAGTGTTTTGTTTGACTTGTGATTTTTGTGGTTGTTTATTATTATTTTTTTTTTGTGTTTTGTTTGCTATTTGATTGTTGATATTATTATTTTATTGTTTGTGATATGTGTGTGCTTATTGATTTGGTTATTTTGATATTTTTTTTTGTTATTATTTTGATTGATAACTTTTTTTCTTTTTTTGCTGGTTTTTTTTGATGTTTGCTTGTGTTTGTTTTTTTAATATTATTTATTCTTTAATTGAGTTGGTGTATTTTTTGCTTATATTTTTTTTTTTTTGGTTCTTTGAGATTTTTTGTATGTTTGTGTTTTATTCTTTTTTTTAGGTGCTTGATTTGAAGTTATTGCTTTTTTTTTTGTATATTATTTTTTTTTATTTTTGCTGTTAGTGTTTTTTTTTTTGTGTTTTTTTTTTTTGTTTATTGCTTACTTGTTGTTGAGTTGTTGTTTTTTGTAGTTTTTTTATTATTTATTATATTTATTTTTTTTTAGGTGTATATTTTTTTGATTTTGATTTGATTTTGATGATGAGTGCTGATTATTTTTTGCTTTTTGTTTTTTTATGCTTTTGATGTTTTTATTTGTTTGTTTTGTTTGTTTGTTTGTTAATGTTTTTGTATTTTGTTGATTTATGTTTGTGTGTTAAATTTTTTTATTGTTAATTATATATTTTGATTGTTTTTGCTTGGTTTTTTTTTTTGAGTTTGTTTTTTTAATTTGTTGTTTGTTATGTTTATTTGATGGGTTTTCTTATATTTTTTTGTTGCGGATTTTTTTTGTGATTTTTGTGTTTTTTTTTTTTGATGTGTTTTATTTTGGGTTTTTTTTTTGTGTATTTTGTGTTGTGTATGTTTATTGTTGTTTTTGCTATGATTTGTTAATGTTGATGTCTAAATTTTGTTTTGTATTGCTGTTTGTTTTGTTTGTAATTTGTTTTTCTTGTGTTTATATTTTTTTATATGTTATATTATTGTTGTGAAATTTGTTGTTGATTGTTTGTGGTTTTGTGTTGTTTTTTTGATTATTGTTTTGTATTTTTTGTTTTTTGTGTTTGCATTTTTGTTGTTGATATTTTTTGCTTATTTTTTTTTTGATTTCTTATTTTTGTTTTTTGTTTTTGCCTTTGTGGTTTTTGTTATTGATTTGTTTTTTCTTATGCTTTTTTTTTTTAATGTTTTGTTTTTATTTTTTGTTGTGTATTTGATGATTTACGATTTTTGTATTTTATGTAATATTAGCTTATGTTGCTTTTTTTGAGATTGTGTTTGTGCATTTTATTTTTGTTTTTGTTATTTTTTTTTTGTTTTGTTTTTTTGATTGTTGATGTTTATTTTTTTATTATATTTTTTGATATCGTTTTTTTTTACTTGTTTATTGTTTTTCGAGATGTTATGTTTTTTGATTTTTGTTTTTTTTTTTTGATGTATTGTTTTTTTTAATTGTTTGTATTTTTTTTTTTGTTTAATGCATATTGTTATTTTGATTTTTTTGTTTTTATTATATGTTTTGGTTTTTTTGTGTGTTTTAGTTTATTTTAATGCTGGTATTATTTTTAATGTGTTGTTCAATTTGGTTTATTTATTATTTTTCGTATCGTATTTTTTTGTTTGATTTGGTTGATGCTTTGTTTTGGCTTTTTTTTTGTTTGTTTTATTATTTTTTGCTTCTATGATTTATGTGTTTTTGATTGTTCAGATTTGATTTGTTTTTATTATTGTTTTTTATATATTGTTTGCTTTTGATAATTTATAGTTGTATGTTTAATATTTTTTTTGTGGGTGTTTTTTGTGTGGTTTGTTTTTGATTTGATTGGATGTTTTTGTTTGTATTTTTTAATATGTGTGTTGTTTTTTTTTTGTTATTTTTTTTTTTTTGTTTTTGGGTTGGTGTTTTTGTTTGTTGGGTTTTTTTTTTTTTTTTTGTATGTTAATTTGTTTTTGCGATGTTTGATGTTGTTGTTGGTATTTGTGATTGTTTTTGCTGGAGTGGATTAAGTCAGTGCATTTGTTTGTTGGATTTTGTGTATTTTGCTTTTTTTGGTGTGTGATATGATTTTTGTTTTTTATTTATATTTATGATTTGTTTTTTTTTTATTTGAAGTTATGTTTTTTTGTTTTTTTGTTTTGCTTACGCTATTGTGTTGTATCCTGCTGTTTTTTTATATTTGTTTTGTTATTTTTGATTGTTTTTGTGATATTTTAATTGTGATTTTTTTTTAATTTAGTGTGTCAATTATTTTGTGTTTTTTAATTAGTTGATTTTGTGATTGTTTGTTTTGATTTATTGCTGTTTGTTTTATTCTATTTGATTTTTTTTTTGATTTGATGTTATTTTTTTGTTCAATGTATTTCTTGGTTTTATGTTGTTTTTTGATTGCTGAAGCCTTTTTCAATAGTGCTGGAAAACTTTTTAAACCAATGATGGTGCGGCATAGCCACGCAGGCCTATGGCAGGGCCAAATGACTGATGCTAGTGCAAGTAGCAGAGCGGTTCTGAGCGTAAAGGGCCGAAGGTCAGCTGATTGTAGCAGCTCAAAGGGGGGCCCTTTGAGTGCTCTGAGGACTGTGGAAAGGTCCTAAGTGGGAACAGTGAGAGGCCGTGGGGGGTTCGACCGCCTAGAACTTCTCAGGAAATGCACAGTGAGGCTGTTTCAGCCCACTGAATGGCCAGCGATAGGAGAGTGGAACGCTGCAATGGCTGTCATGTACACCTTGAGCGTGGAAGGGGTGAGGCCCTTGTCCAGACACTCCTGGAGAAATGACAGTATCGGAGATACATCACACTCAACAGGGTCTTCGTTTTATGCAGAGCACCAGTCAATGACGACCGACCACTTCTGGGCATAGAGGCATCTCGTAGATGGGGCTCTCACCTGAGAAATGGTATTTAGCACATCCCCGAGGAGGTTTAAAGGCTCCCATCGAGGGACCATAGGTGCAGTGCCCAGAGTTCTGGCTGTGGATGCCAGATTGTCCTGTTCACCTGAGAGAGGAGGTCCCTTCTCAAGTGGAAAGCCTGAATAGCTCGTGGAAAGCCTGAATAGCTCCGAGGTGGGACCACCAGGAGGAATCTGTGCTTGTCTTCCCTGACTCGTCTGATGACCTGGGGGATCAGAGCGATCGGGGGAAAAATGTAAAGAAGGAGGCTGGGCCAGTTGTGGGCCAGCGCATCTGTGTCCTTCAAAAAATATGTTGGGCAATGAGAGTTGTCTTCGGAGGCGAAGAGGTCAACCTCTGCCTTCCTGAAGATCTCCCAGATTCTGAGAACCGTCTGGGGGTGGAGCATCCAGTCCAAGGGGACATTGCTCCGAGATAGCATATATGCTCCCAGATTCGTTCTGCCTGGTATGTGCGTCGCTTTGAGCGACCGCAGGCTGGGTAATGCCCATTCCAAAAGGTGCTTTGCCAGTGCGCAGAGGCGGCTGGACGAAAGGCCGCCTTGGTGATTTATGTAGGACACCACTGTCAAGCTGTCCGATTGGACTACGATGTGGTGCCCCTTCAGAATCGCGTGGAAGGAGTGAAGGGCTCGACATACTACCAGCATCTCGTGGCAGTTGATGTGGAGATTGCTCTCCTCGTGTGACCACGAGCCAAAGGCTGGTCTACCCTCACACAGAGTGCCCCAACCCCAGTTGGACACATCTGTCGAGAGCACCGTCCTTCTGGAAACCGCCAGTAGTGGTACCTCATGAATGGACCAAATAGCATTCATCCATGGTTTCAGGGCTGCTAAACAGGCCTGACTGACCCTGACGCGAAAGCGGCCATGCCACCAAGCGTGAGTTGGGAACCAGAGTTTCAGCCAGTATTGCAGAGGCCACATCTGCAGAAGGCCAAGCTGCAAAAACCGGGGAGGCGGAAGCCATCAGCCTTAGCATCCTCTGGAAAAACTTCAGAGGGAAACAGGCTTTGTTCCTGACGGAAGCCACAAGCTGCTAAATTGCCAGGGCGCGCTCTGGCAAGACTACAGTCCTCATCCGGACTGAGTCGAAAACCACACCCAGGAACGTAATACGAGCAGTGAGCTCTTGGAAAAGTTGACCCTGAGTCCTAGGCACTCCAAGTGGCTGAGGAGCACAGATCTGTGATGGTCTAGCTCGGTTCGTGACTGGGAAAGAATGAGGCAGTCATCGAGGTAATTCAGAACCCGGACTCCCATCTGTCTCAGAGGGACAGCCCGAAGGGAAGGACTGTATATTGGTAAGCCACACCCTTGAATGCAAATCTCAAGAATCGTCTGTGATGGGGGGCTATCTGGATGTGAATGTAAGCGTCTTTCAGATCCAGCGAGAAGAACCAGTCCTCGAGGTCTCAGACCCATCTTAGACCTCAGACTCCTGAACCTCTCCCTCATGAGATGGAAGTTCAGGAGTCTGAGGTCTAAGATGGGTCTGAGACCACCATCTTTCTTGGGGACTAGGAAATAACGGCTGCAGAAACCCAATTCACTCTCTGAGAGGGGAACTCTATTTCTATAGCTCCCTTCCTAACAGAGTCATCAATTCGGCGCGAAGGATATGAGCATCGTCGAGGGTGCTCTGGCAAACTGCAGCGAGTAACCTAGATTTATTATCCCCAACATCCAGCTTAACACTCCGGGGATGGCCTGCCCGTGTGCAAGGGATTGGATTAGGTTGGTTGACAGACCGCAGTGTTGGGGCCTGTGCACTGATGCAGAGAGCATGTGTCATGTTCAGCTGAGCATAGATGGGCATTGAGCTCGCTCTCTCAGTGAGAGCATTCATCCTCAAAGAACGCAGCTTGCAAGGGTGGGCTGGCAAGCGAAGCGCTGAGAGGCTCGGCCCACAGAAAAAAAAGATGCTATCACACCCTCATAGCGAGAACGTTTATTCTCAATGAACGCTGCTTGTGGCGCAACCCGGCAAGCGATGCGTTAAGAACTTCAGCAGACACAGCAGAAATGTGTTCTTCAGACTAAATATGTACTATGAGTACCACCTGAGTCAGGGGGAGCATCAAGCCATATTCAGCTGAGCGGTGTCAGAAGAGAGACCACTCTCCCTCAATGAATGTGGCTTGTAGGGGCTGGGCCAGCAAGCGACACGCTGAGAGGCTCTGCATTTTATAAAAAACACCAGGAAAATATGCTCATGCATCATCAGTGAGAACGCTCATTCTCAATGAACGTGGCTTGCGGGGTGAAACCGGCAAGTGACACGCTGAGAAACTCAGCAAACACAACAGAAATTATGCTTCTTAGAATGAACATACATCATGAGTCCCACCTGGGTCAGGGGAGAGCGTCATGTCATATTCAGCTGAGCGGTGTCAGAAGTGAGTCCGCTCTTCCTCAATGAACGGGACAAAACCGGCAAGCGACGCGCTAAGAAATTCAGCAAACTCGGCAGAAATACGCTATATTAACTGAATATATATAACATAGGTCTCACCCGAGACAGGAGAGAGCATCATGTTATATTTCTCAATGAACGCGGCTTGCGGGGCGGAACCGGCAAGCAACGCATAGAGAAACTCAGCAAACACAGCAGAAATATGCTCTATCAAATTGAGTATATAACATGTGTCTCATCGAAGTCTGGGGAGAACGTCATGTCATATTTCTCAATGGACACGGCTTGCGGGGGCAGGACCGGCAAGCGACATGCATAGAGATTTGGAGAAATGCACTCAATCAGATTGAAAATGTATCATGAGTCCCGCCTAAGATGGAGGCACGACATTTTGAAGCAAATGCCAGCGAGAAAATAGAAAAATAAGATCTGTACTCACCTGACAGAAGATGGCAGGGGATGAGCTGAATGCTCTCAGATGCTGAAGGCGGCACAAGGGCGGTGCGGTGAACAGCTGCTAGAGAGCAAAGATCTGCAGAGGGAGAGAACGCTGTGAAAACTGCAGAGAAATTGCTCTTTTAAGCGGTAAAATCTGCTGGAAAATAGCTCTTTAAATTGTTCGCCGGATGGCCGCAGGAGAAGCGCTGAGAGACCCGAAGGCGCGAAGGGGGTGGCTCAAGAGTGGCGCTTGAGGGCGGGCAGTCTGCGAGGAGTCTGCGAAAAAAAACAAAACATTGCCATGCATCAATGATACTAGGTGTAGCCTGGTTAATTCATGCTGTTGTACATTCAGAAGTCATTATTTTATGTGAATCCAATATGTTTCTGCACGCATGAGCAGAGTAAACCAGTTTTGTATTATTGTCTTTTTGCAGCTGTAAAACCAGCAATCAACATTCTCTTCTTTAATGAAATCATACAGAAGTTAGAATCGTCATTGAGAAGACATAAACCTGGATTAGACATCTAATCAATTTGTAGTAAAAGGACAAAACAGAATTTACATGAGTGTAAACATCAAATTTGTTTGTTCAAAAATGTTCAGAGAACGTCCTGAATGTTCTGCGAAAGTCCGCCAAATAACGTCCCCCAATCCTTAAAAGAATTCCACATCATGTCCATCTCAGAATGAATTGAATCAATCATGAACATCTTCAAAGTTCCAGTGTAAAAGTTTCAACTCGAGTTTCCTTGACACAAGATTTTCAGTGATAAACTGAAAACTGATAAACTATGATTTAATATACATTTCACCTGTAGATCCTCCAGAGAAACCAGTGATCTCCATCAGTCCATCTGGTGAAATAGTGTCAGGAGATTCATTGACTCTGATCTGCGGCAGTGATTCAAACCCTCCTGCAGAAATCAGATGGGTTAAAGGAAGAATGTTTGATTTCAGCTCGTTTAAAAGAATAAAGTTTGTAGGATCTGGAAGAATCTACAGTATCTCAAAGATCAGCTCTGATGACAGTGGAGAATACAAGTGCAGATCCATCAATGAACATGGAGAGAAATACTCTGATGCTGTGACTTTAAATGTCATTTCACGAGTTCACACTTACAATAATCATATAGAAAAAATATATGCGTAGTAGTATGCGTATTTGGCGTGCTGTCCGAGGAGAGGGCTCCGAGCTCGGTATTTTGGCCCGAACCCAGATTACTCCCCCATTCTGGTTAGTATTCTGGAAAGTAACCAGTGCAGGTGTGAGGAGACGGGGTGGTGGAGGGATGCTGTCAAACTGTCGAGCAATATGGGTGAGTCGACCGTGTCTTATTTATATATGCTTTCACTCGTGCTGATTGGGTAGATATGTTGATTACTGATTGCTGACAGCTGGCCGAGATGACGTGATGTTTAGTCAGATTATTTGAACGTTGCTCCTCCCGAATTTTGTTAATAAAACATCATTTCACGAGTTCACACTTACAAATAATCATATAGAAAAATATATGCGTAGTAGTATGCGTATTGGCGTGCTGTCCGAGGAGAGGGCTCCAAGCTCGGTATTTTGGCCCGAACCAGATTACTCCCCCAAAAATTGCAAACCAATGCAGGACAGCAGCCAGAACATTACTGATGACCCCCCAAAATTGCCTTGCTTAGGCTGAATGTGCTGCTAGGAGGGTTAGTAAAGGACCGGTAGAGTTATCGTCATATGGATGAAGACATGGACAGCGCTGAGCTCCTTGCGGGAGCCGAGGCGACATCACTGCTGCGGCAGTGGAGGAATTAGCCAGAACTGAGCTCCTGCGGGAGCCGAGGCGACATCACTGCTGCGGCAGTGGAGAAATGCTTGAAGAACTGAGCTCCTGCGGAGCCGAGGCGACATCACTGCTGTGGCAGTGGAGAAATTGGCCTGAAGAACTGAGCTCCTGCGGGAGCCGAGGGTGATGACATGCTGCGGCCTTGGAGGAATTGGCCTGAGAACTGAACTCCTGCGGGAGCCAAGGCGACATCATTGCTGCGGCAGTGGAGGAATTAGCCAGAACTGAGCTCCTGCGGGAGCCGAGGCGACATCACTGCTGCGGCAGTGGAGAAATTGGCTTAAGAACTGCACCTGGGAGCCGAGGCGACATCACTGCTGCGGCAGTGGAGAAAATAGCCAGAAGAACTGAGCTCCAGCGGGAGCCGAGGGAACATCACTGCTGCGGCAGTGGAAATTAGCTGAAGAATGAGCTCCTGCGGGAGCCGAGGCGATCACTGCTGCGGAGTGGAGAAATAGAAGAAGAACTGAGCTCCTGCGGGAGCCGAGGGAACATCACTGCTGTGGCAGTGGAGAGAATAGCTAGAAGAACTGAGCTCCTGGGAGCCGACATCACTGATGCGGCAGTGGAGAAATTGGCCTGAAGAACTGAGCTCCTGCGGGAGCCGAGGCGACATCACTGCTGCGGCAGTGGAGAATAGCCAGAAGAACTGGGCTCCTGCGGGAGCCGAGGGAACATCACTGCTGCGGCAGTGGAGGAATTTAGCCAGAACTGAGCTCCTGAGGGAGCCGACATCACTGCTGTGATCTGATGTTGTTGGCAACAGGGTTTGGTTCCAAGGCTGTAGCATTTCAGTGGAGAAATTGGCCTGAAGAACTGAACTACTGCGGGAGCCGAGGCGACATCACTGCTGCGGCAGTGGAGGAATTTAGCCAGAACTGAGCTCCTGAGGGAGCCGACATCACTGCTGCGGCAGTGGAGAAATCGGCTTGAAGAAATGAGCTCCTGCGGGAGCCGAGGCTACATCACTGCTGCGGCAGTGGAGAGAACAGCCAGAACTGAGCTCCTGTGGGAGCCGAGGTGACATCATTGCTGCGGCAGTGGAGAAATCGGCTTGAAGAACTGAGCTCCTGTGGGAGCCGAGGTGACATCATTGCTGCGGCAGTGGAGAAATCGGCTTGAAGAAATGAGCTCCTGCGGGAGCCGAGGCGACATCACTGCTGCGGCTGTGGAGAGAATAGCCAGAGGAATTGAGCTCCTGTGGGAACCGAGGCGACATCACTGCTGCGGCAGTGGACAAGTTAGCCAGAAGAACTGAGCTCCTGTGGGAGCTGAGGCAACATCACTGCTGCGACAGTGGAGAGAATAGCCAGAGGAACTGAGCTCCTGTGGGAGCCGAGGCACATCACTGCTGCGGCAATGATAGAAATTTTCCATTGTATTGGAATGATGGTATTAGTTGAGTTGGATATGGCGGCTTGCAGGTATGTGTGAGAGAACGAGCTGGAGTTAAAACTAGCTGATAGGTGTTCGCTGGGCTTTCTTTAATATGGGAGCGATTAGATTGGATGTAGTTCTTGAATGCTTCTGATGACCAGCGACCAAATGTTTGAATCTGATGCTGGGAGAGGCCTTTTTGGGTGGCTGTAGTTGCTGCTCCTATGCAGAATGGATTGTAGGGTTCTAGGGGAGACAGCTTGAAGAATGTAGTTGAGAGAAGTGTCAAGGATAGTTTTAAGTAGGTGGTTTATGGAAATATCAGCTCTGAATAATAAGGTACAGGGGTTGGGTCAAATTCCAGGCAATTCTTGCCAACAGCTTGAATTCTAAGAGGATCTGATGTTGCTGGCAACAGGGTTTGGTTCCAAGGCTGTAGCATTTGGTGGATGGGCATCAGTGTTGTAGTAGACAGGGTTAGTTTTGCTTATGGGAAAATGCAAGGAGGAAGAAAGGCCGGGACCGAGGCCGTTAGCGGAGGCAGCCTCACGCTCGGGTCGGCCCCTGGAGCCAGGGGAGGGATGAGAAGGTTAGAAAAGAGGGAAATGAGAAAGGGAAATTGGGGTGTCCGGGCCTGCACCGTTAGCAGAGGCAGCCTCTTGCGGGGTTGGCCGCTGGAGCCTGGGAAGGAACAGGGTGGTTAGAAAAAAGAGGGAAGCTGGGGAAAATAGGAGTCTAGGCCTGCGGCGATAGCGGAGGCAGCCTCACGCTAAGGTCCGTAGCTGACATTGTAGACCAAAGACAAAAGAGAGGTAGGGGGAGAGATGGTGGGATGAAATGGCTGAGACGGCTGAGGCTTGCTCCGCTAGTAGCGGCATCCTCACGTTAGGAGGGAAGGCATTCACCAAGAGGGGCAGGCATTGTTGGATGGTGTGCGGCGCCGGTGAAAGCCACGGTGTGTGGCCAAGCGGATGGAGGAGGAAAGTGGGGAATCTGGGGCACGACCCAGGCTGCTGCTGCTGTGGGCTGACGTTGTTCTAGCACATGAATGAAGATACAAGAGTGAGGATGTAAGATGAAAGACTGGCCTTGTGGAATTACTCGCATCATGAAGTTTAAGTAGCTGAGCGAAAATAGTAATTCCTGTTTAGAACAGTTTGGACTGTTTAGGAAGGTGGAAGCGACATAAATGTCCTATTGATTCCTTATGCCTGGAAATTAACTGTATTCGAGTTAAATCCCAGAAATTCAATGGACGTGGCTGGACCCATCGTTTATCTGGGGCGATTGGAAACCTGAGCTCAGCGAAAGAGATAGATTATTAAACTTTTTACATATTATTTTCTCAGAAGCAGCCTGAAATCCTTTAAACCTGCATATATTCACCTCTGACACAATGGTTTGATACTGTAAATGACAGTACTGTTTATACTATCATTGCTGTTTGATGATCATTCAATCAAACGAAGTACAGTATGATTTGGATGATCCTTGTTCTTTAACTGTACTGGTTTGAGTCACAAGCACCTTCATTTAGTGAAGCTCAAAAGAGACTCATTGTAAAAGACAGAGCTTTGCATAATAAAAATGTGCACCTTGAATTTATTAATTGTTTCAACAATCACTAACATTTAACCATGGACATGCTGCTTGTTTATGTTTATTTATATTTATTATATTTTCCATCCGACCTGGAAATTACTCAATTCATACTTTCCAACTGTAATGTAATTAGTTTATTCATTGGTTATCTGTCTATGGTTTGTTAAGTTACTTACAGATTTCTGCTCGTTATGAAACAGATACAGACGAAAAGGGAACGGTAAGATTTATTTAAATGCATCAAAATAACGATTTGAAAAGAATTTGTCCTACCAGTCTCTGTGTCTCCAATAGTGAAGCTGTGGTTATACTTCAAAACAGAAATACATATATGACTAAGTTTCTAAGCGATTTGTTGATGAATCGCAGGACAGCGATGACATATGTCTGAGTTTCAAGAATCTATACGACCGGCGTGCAATCTTAACGTCATAGGCTACGAGCATATACAGCTGATTGAGTGTTTAAACCACAAGCGGCACGTTAATTAGAACGGCAAACTTTACAGAAACAGTTTAAAACGTGAATTCCCCCGATCAGCATTGATACAGATGTCTAATGTGGAAATTAATTCAGGGACGGAAAACGAGAAGGATTTAACTGTGCTTTTAGGGGGTTGAGCCGATGGGAGGAAAGTCCGAGCTGGCTGGGATTGAATCTGCGCTGCGGCGCGGCTCTGGCTTGCTGAAGGCCTGCTGCGGCGGCCTGATGCTGGAACAAGGCCCATTCCTTCGCGGGAAGAGGCGGCATTGCCCGAGACTCGAGCTTGGTGCTCGACTGCCTGTTGTCCATTCTTTATGGCAGGAATGATAGAATGGGCAGGACTAGGAAATACACGGAAGGAGATCGCGGATGTTTCGACCGCAGTGACGAGAGTCGGCCTCGGCGTCTTGGCATGCGGGGACCCGTTTGTTTGGGCTGACGCCCCCCCGAGATGAATCGGCGGCGGTGTAATTGCTCCTAGTAAGGCCAGAGGATTGTGGCAAAGATTCCTAGAGGACGAAAGAGTCTTCATCGGACACAAAGAGATTAATTTCGGACATGGTGGGAATTTAGGGCGGGTCAGATGCTGTCAAACTGTCGAGGAATATGGGTGAGTCGACCGTGTCTTATTTATATATGCTTTCACTCGTGCTGATTGGGTAGATATGTTGATTACTGAATGCTGACAGCTGGCCGAGATGACATGATGATTAGTCAGATTATTTGAACGTTGCTCCTCCCGAATTTTGTTAATAAAACATCATGTGTTAGTTAATGATGGTTCAGTAACTGTGACATTAAATCCTCTAAACAGTCTGTGATGTCTAATTTATTTAAATCATTAATATCTAAATATTGTCTGTGATGGCAGCTTTATTGTGATTGTTAAAACATCTATGTTTTAGATCCTCCAAAGAGTGTTTCAGTGTCCATCAGTCCATCTGGTGAAATAGTGTCAGGAGATTCAGTGACTCTGAACTGCAGCAGTGAACCCTCCTGCAGAAATCTACTGGTATAAAGGAGGAATGTTTGTAGAATCTGGAAGAATCTACAGCATCTCAAACATCAGCTCTGATGACAGTGGAGAATACAAGTGCAGATCCATCAATGACATGGAGAGAATACTCTGATGCTGTGACTTTAAAGGGTTAGTTCACAAAAAATGAAATTCTGTCATTTATTACTTACCCTCATGTCGTTCACACCCGTAAGACCTTCGTTAATCTCTGAATACAAATTAAGATATTTTAGTTGAAATCCGATGGCTCCGTGAGGCCTCCATAGGGAGCAATGTCACTTACTCTGTCAAGATCCATAAAGGTACTAAAAACATATTTAAATCGGTTCATGTGAGTACAGTGGTTCAATATTAATATTATAAAGCGACGAGAATACTTTTGGTGCGGCAAAAAAACACAATAACGACTTATTTAGTGATGGCCGATTTCAAAAACCTGCTTCAGGAAGCATCGGAGCATTGTGAATCTGTGTGTCGAATCTGCAGTTCGGAGCGCCAAAGTCACGTGATTTCAGCAGGGCGGTTTGACCCGCGATCCGATTCTGATTCGATACACTGATTCATTTATGCTCCGAATCTTACTGAAGCAGTGTTTTGAAATCGGTCTCACTAAATAAGTCGTTATTTTGTTTTTGCCGCACCAAAAGTTTCTCGCGTTTATAATATTAATATTGAGCCACTGTACTCACAGGATCCGATTAAATATGTTTTTAGTACCTTTATGGATCTTGACAGAGGAAGTGACATTGCTCCTATGGGCCTCACGGAGCCATCGGATTTCAACTAAATATCTTAATTTGTGTTCCAAAGATTACGAAGGTCTTACGGGGTGAAACGACATGAGGGTAAGTAATAAATGACAGAATTGTCATTTCTGGGTGAACTAACCCTTTAAACGTCATGTGTGAGTTAATGATCATCTGCACATTGTTAAAATTTTCAAATTCATATTTTTCTAATATTTATTGTGAATGTTCATTTTTCACTTTTTTAGATCCACCAAGAGTGTCTCAGTGTCCATCAGTCCATCTGGTGAAATAGTATCAGGAGATTCAGTGACTCTGAGCTGCAGCAGTGATTCAAACCCTCCTGCAGAAATCAGATGGGTTAAAGGAAGAACGTTTGATTTCAGCTCATTTAAAAGAATAAAGTTTGTAGGATCTAGAAGAATCTACAGCATCTCAAAGATCAGCTCTGATGACAGTGGAGAATACAAGTGCAAGGCCAGAAATAAACATGGAGTGAAATACTCTGCTGCTGTGACTTTAAACGTCATGTGTGAGTTAATGATGGTTCAGTAACTGTGACATTTAATCCTCTAAGCAGTCTGTGATGTCTAATTTATTGTGATTGTTAAAGGTGTAGAATGTAAGATTTTTTATGTTAAAAAATACATATCTTAACCCAGATTATGGTCATTGACTATTATAAGTATGCCATTCATGGGTTTATGTTTCCCAAAATTGTAAAAGCTGAGCCTCCCAGGCACCATGAAGTCATTGAAAGCGGTCTGCTCAGATCCGTCAATCTCTGTTCAGCTCAACCAATAGCTTGAGGTTGGGGCATGGCTACCGTAGCTGGCAGAGATAGAGGGTGTTTAGCTGCTGTGGGACCATGACTGATGCGTTACATGCGAAAAAATATTCAGAAATTAATTCACTGCATTTAGATCTTTAAAGTTTTAAGAAGTCATGAACATGTCAAAGCAAACGGGACATTGCAATGCTGGACGCTTCAATACAATACAGCATCGTCACGCACCCATTCAGGAAGACAAATTAACAGTTTATGAAGTTTATATAGCTTTGAGGTGGTCTAGTGTAGACAGTCTTAAACAGTTCATGTCACAAATGTGCCCAGTGCAGATACGCTGGGTTATTATGTTGGGACGCTCACGTTCGCTCTAGACAGATTGTTAGACTACTCAACTGCTTACTCATGACATATACAGTAGCAACACAGCTAAAAGTATTCCTAATATGCTTTTATTTAAGTAGCCTACTTTTACCTGTTGAAACATGTCTTCACAAGCACCCGTAACAACTGTGGTTGGAGGAGGTGCAACGCATGAAAGGGGCGTTTACAAGGGTGTGCCTACAAGCTAGGTGCATGAAACTAGTGTCGCAGAAACTAAAAACTTCAGCTGCAATAATTTCAATATTTGTGTTTTAGACCCTCCAGGAATGTTTCAGTGTTGATAAATGAATCTGGTGAAATAGTGTCAGGAGATTCAGTGACTCTGATCTGCAGCAGTGATTCAAACCTCCTGCTCTGAACTTCAGCTGGTTTAAGGAGAATGAAAAGCTCAGCTGTTTGGATCTGGACAGAGTTCAGTGCATAAAGAGTGGACGCTTCTACTGTCAGGCTCACAATCAACATGGATCTCAGAGATCAGACGCTGTAACTGTCACAGGTGAAGTTTATTAACACACTCCTGTATCTTCACATCATTCATCAGTTTTGAAAGTTAATCGTGATGATCTTCCTCTTTCAGTTCATCATGGTGATGGTATTATGTGATTGTGATCACAGCGACATTTGGAGGATTATTGTTCATCATCATCATCATCATCATCATATTTATAATGTAAATAAAATAATAGAGTATACATATTCTCTACTTTCAAACTAATGCAATGGGATATTTGATTATTAAATATATATGAAATTACTTTGTTCCTATTTTGACAGTCAGGGGAAAATGAAGAGGGAATATCTGCACTACATGAGTGAGGTGAGGTGAACAAAAACACAGATTGAAATCAATTAAAGAAAATTAGCTTTATAAAAATCAATAATAGAATAAAATTAGATTTTAAGTGCAAGAGTAAACTAAGTACACAACTAATTTACAGCTACAGTTTTCATTTTGTACTGCAGTTATACAACAAATGAGCAAATAGGTTTACTGATAGTTTAAATACTTGTAGCACATTTTTTTTTTTTTAGTTAATGAAAGTACACTTTAATATATACTCAGTAGTTACATACTGCAAGTATACTTGCACGTTTTCTTTATGTGAACCTAACACCATACTTACATTTAGTTTAATTTCTATACTTGAAATATACTTTAACTGTACTTGAACTTCTTTCCTCGCCAGCTTTTTTTTTTTTTTTTTTAAGTTGCCAGTCAGCATCAGCATTTTTGATCATTTCACAAAACTTCATAGCCCCCAGAAATTTTGATGTATGAATATCTGAACATAGTATAACAGTATAACAGTCAAAACATGGGTACCGAAAAATTTTAAAATGGCGAGGAAGCGTGTTTCATAAACAATGGAAAAGAGTTAGGTAGATTTGAAATAAATTCCTATGTACACTTCCAGTGGACTACACAAAAAATTCAGAATTAGGAACATATCTGTTTTCTTATAAATCTGTATTTTCAAACAATGTAAGTTTATAAGACAGTATGTAAAACTATATGAAAAAAGTATATACCTGGCATGGAAAACTCTAAATTGGTGGGCATGCCTGACTGTGGTTTAACGCATTTGAAGTGATCATTGACATTATCTACATAGCAGCTGATTGGTTGTTACCTCAGCATCAAATGAGCTGCAGCTCAACATTCAAACAAATTCCAGTATGATGCTGGTAGT
Source organism: Culter alburnus (assembly GCA_028476615.1). Lineage (NCBI taxonomy): Eukaryota > Metazoa > Chordata > Actinopteri > Cypriniformes > Xenocyprididae > Culter > Culter alburnus. Next base: position 24,385 of record JAOTNS010000685.1, on the reverse strand, counting down.
AATGTGCAGATGCTTTCAGAAATCCTCACCTTCCCCAGCTCCACTTGTATAGATCTGTACTGGATAATTCATGTATTGTTACATGTGCAGCATCAGTCTTACATGCTCACAGCAATGTCTGTGAATGTATTGGCAGTGGCATAATTCGGTACTTGCTCTGCAGCAGCAGCAGTGTAGCAAATCTATTCCACCAAGACCAAATACATTAACATAGCCATATCAATAAACATGCCAATCTCTTTTACCATACTAATCTCCAGAGAGCTGTCATGACAGAAATAAGGCTACACAATCAAAGATTACACACAATTACAAGCCAAGTATGCTTAGGCCTAGCCAAAGTACAGAGGTATTTTTATAAACTGAGTTGTTCCTCCATTTAAAATAAAAATAAATAAATAAATAAATAAATAAATCTTGTCTACACAAGCACACTTAAAAAAAAAAAAAAACTCTATCCACATGAATAGCAGCACACACTCCGACATCACAAGCCAAATTCTCTGGTTTCACCGGCTACATGACAACACTGCAACCGTCCCAGTTATTCTAGCACAGTACATACAGCAAGGTGTTTTTTGTTTGATTGTTTTTTTTTAAATAAATGAATAAATAGATACAATAGTATAATGGGTCAAGTGTTGTTCAGTAATAGTCAAGTATAGGTTTACTTAAGTGTAATTTTAATTATATTTCTGAGAAGTACGTACTTTCTAATTTTAGTTTAAAAGAAGTATACTAAGAAGTATAATAAATATACACAGATTATGGATTTGTGGGCTCAGATGTAAACTGTACCATTTTTTTTTTAATCCGTGTTTTTAATATCTTAACGCATGCTTAAATTCTAGGTATAATTTGGGGATGGGGTGAAATAGACAAACAATTTATTTTAAGAATTGTGAGCAGTGTCTTGTATCAGGCGAGATTGGGCAAAAATTGGGCATTAGTATCCTCAATTCTCAAACAATTAGCATGTGTAATTAAAAGGATAAGGGTGATGTGACACAGTGGTAAACATGCCTCTGCCCCAACTTTTTTGGAGTGTGATGCAGCCATCAGAATCAAAATTCTTTATGACTTACAAAATAAAATTGAGTTGGTCAGTGAAAACTTTGAAAATCTTTTCTTTTTGTAAGTTAAAAAAAGGTTCAAAGTGAATTAAATCACAGATTCTTGATTTTATTGCATTTTTCAAACATTTCCTAACTTTTTTGATTTGGGTGTTCTGATTCTTGAATCTGATCTTTCCAGCCATGTGATATTCAACTAAAATTGCATGGTAACCATTTCACATTTGTATTACTCCACTTGTTTCTGTAGCATTTCTCACAGCAGCCGTCAAATGGCGGATGAGCAAATTATAATTTTACAAATACTACTGTTAATGTATCACGGAATTTCTTTTAAGATTTTTTTTAGGCAAGAATGTTGTTTATATATAAACATAGTGCAATCAAATGGGCCATCTTTTGTTTTATTAAGTGTTACTTATTCCAGACCAAAACGATTTGGCCTAAGGGCAATTCATAACTTTATTTTTATTTAACTAGTTTTTTTCAATTGCTAACAAGCATTTAGCAATACATAAAATACTTTTCTAAATCTTAAACACAGCAACACACATACATCACACAATTAGCCAAATAGTTAATTTTTGCCCAAAACCATATTTTGTATAAACACACAATCTACATTTCAAAATGCTAAAAACCTTTTTCAAAACATATAACTCTATCAAAACACCGCAAACCTTATTCAAATAGAGTCGTTCTGTCAAAACATAGCACTAGTTCCATTTCAGTCGGTCCCGTCGACGTACGCAGTAGTGACCAACGAATTGGGATATCGCTAGAGAGCCCTATCAGCTTCGAGTGAAGTAAAACAAGCCATGGAATGGCGTGCGATATTTGCATAATGCGCACCGCCCTCCGCAGGTGTTCTAAATAGAAGCAGATGCAATTGCACTCTGTCATTCGTTCGGAGGCCAACATTGGTGTCCAGCTTTCAGACTTCACAAGAGTGAAACTAACAGCCTTCTGAAGATCAGCGTCTGTTTGTGTTGGTGTTAAGGCCAAAACAGCGAGGTCGCGAGCTTACGGGGAGACTGAGCTTAAGCTATCACTTGCTGTTTTAACAGCAACTTGAATTTCCCATATAAAACGCAGTTGTCTGTTGCGATTTGGGCCGGTTCCTCCCGGTGTGTGAAGCTGCTCTTATAAAAGAGCTTCACAGACAGACACTGCGTCTTTTTCAAGACGTCATTCTGTCTGTGCGTTCTGAAGGTGGTCGTTTCCTATCCTCACTGCGGCCACAATCACTTCTCTCAGTATGCTTAGCGTGCTGAGACTGTGTTTGTGGGTGGTTCATACTCTCTTGTGAGAGTATGCCCACGTTGGGCGCTGTTGCTCGCCTTTCTCGTAATGGCTTGAGCGTTCAGCGCACCGTGTGCCGTTGAGCTGCCGGCTGACAGCGCGTTTCCATGGCAACCCAGCGCGTTGTCCGGCGCTCTAGATGCGCGGTCGAGACTCGGGTGCCTTAATTAAGGTGGAGTCCCCTCACTTATTCCCCGATCTAGTTTATTTTTCTGAATCAGAAAAGTACTACTTTGGCGAATAAGCCTGGGTGAACAGAGGATCACAGTGGGGCTATACCCGCCGAGCCATTCTCCGTGGGCTCCCCACTCCTCTAGTGCAGGTGGTTTATGTTTTATAACAACATGGCCACGTCGGCGCCCAGTGCGCTGTGTGTCGTCCAGTTAGACGGCCACGTTCACTGTCCCACATGGCTGGTAGCTCTGGGTGGATTGCTGTCCTCTCATGGGGGACCTAGCGTCTAGTCAGCGCTCCAGCAGAGGATCAGATGTCGACTGCTACATTGGAGAGAGGGTTGTTGGGCTCTGGACATGAAGATGAGGCTGAGCGTTCCACAGTTGTGATGTGCTCATGCTGAATCAGATTCAAACTTAACAACCGTGCTTCCCGGGCCCTGGGGGCATCGTGCGACACGTGCTCGCCTTGCCCGGCCCCCTGTCTTTAGCCCGGATGTGCATTAAAAACTTGGCAGTTTGGAATGCCTTTTTTGGTGTAACAAATATGGAACACCAAAAGGGCCATAATCTGCATAAGTTTTTTTTTCTCTCTCACTACCCTCTGGGTGGGGTGGCAGTGCTACGGGCACACCACTTCTGCCCCGCATGGGTCTTGGCCCCCGGCAAGTCCGTGGAAGGCCAAAGCACTCATTGCATATGGGTAGTTCTGAGTCGGGGTTGAGCTACGCATGATGCAAGTCATAGCGCAGGCCCCTGGCCAGACAGTGTCCACCATGGGGTCAGAAAAACACCCCTGGCCAGTCTTGCAGAGGTGTGTCTCAAAGTACGCTTTCTCGATGCTCTCTTCACAAGCGGCTAAACCCAGCCCGCTCAGCACAGCAACCAGTTGCAAGTGAGAAGCAGTCCTGGAGAAATGGTGACCTGGAGCTGAGGTAAACAGTTCTTCAGGGGGTGATGCTCGCATCGCTCCCTCCCGGAGGAGGGCCGGGTGGAGATTTTGGTCTGTTCCGCCGCTGGCTCTCAGGAGTCCAGCGGTACCCACTAAGTAGAAATGTTATCTGATCCTCCAGGCCCAAGAGGGTGTGGCTGGCAGTGTGCAAGGCCCGCCTTGCCACTCTCAGCCCCCTCTCACTTCAACAGCAGGTTCCAGTGTGATGGTTCAGGCCGCACTTCATGTGCCGTCTCCCATCACACTGCTACCTTGCAGAGTTGACCACACTCCTGGCCGCAACCATGCTGTCCGAGTCGGGTCCCTGTACTCTGCTTGCAGCTGTCAGCGTACGAGGCCCCGCCTTGCCACTCTCAGCCCCCCCTCACTTCGCCAGCAGGTTCCAGTGTGATGGTGCAGGCCGCGCCCTGTGTGCCGTCTCCCATACACATTGCTACCTCGCAGAGTCTGACCACACTCCGGGCCGCTTCCATGCTGTCCGAGTCGGGTCCCCGTACTCTGCCTCGCTGCTCCACCCCCGGTACGTTTGTGGTGCCTTTGGTCCTGCTGGCTCGGTGTCTGGAAGCGTGGACAGCGCTTTCTAGCCCGTCCCGCTGGCTCATTCGTACTATCAGACTCGGCTATGCGATTCAGTTCGCTCGGCGTCCCCTGGTTTTCTGGGGTGTCCACTACACTCACGTGTCACTGGACAACGCACCTGTTCTCCGGGCGGAGATTGCTGTCCTCCTGGCGAAGGATGCAATCGAGCCGGTCCCTCCAGCCGATATGAAGTCAGGGTTTTACAGCCCCTTCTTCATTGTACCCAAAAAGGGCGGTTGGCTACGGCCAATCCTGGATCTGCGCGTTTTGAACCGGTACCTTCACAGGCTGCCGTTCAAGATGCTCACGCAGAAGCGCATTCTCAAATGCGTCCGTCCCCAGGAATGGTTTGCAGTGATCGACCTGAAGGACACGTACTTTTATGTCTCGATTTTGCCTTGCCACAAACACGGGGACATGGTTCTAGCTCACCTCAGCCGGTTGGGTCTTCGGGTCAACTGGGACAAGAGCAAACTCGCCCCCGGGCAGAGGATCTCTTATCTCGGTCTCGAGCTAGACTCGGTCGCCCGGACTGCGCGCCTCACCGAGGAGCGCGTCCAGTCAGTGTTGAACTGCCTGAGTACGCTCAAGCGCAGGACAGCGGCCCAACTGAAAGACTTCAGAGGCTCCTGGGGCATATGGCATCTGCAGCTGCGGTCACGCTGCTCAGATTGCTCCATATGAGGCCGCTTCAACACTGGCTCCACGGCCAGGTCCCGAGATGGGCGTGGCAGCATGGCATGCTCCGTGTCCCCGTGACACAGAGCTGCCGTCGCACCCTCATCCAGTGGTCGGACCCCTCGTTCCTGCGGGCGGGAGTGCCCCTCGAACAGGTGTCCAGGCATGCTGTGGTCTCCACAGATGCCTCTGCCACCGGATGAGGGGCCACGTACAATGGGCATGCAGTGTCGGGTCTTTGGGGGGCCCTCAACTGCATTGGCATATCAATTGCCTGGAGTTGCTAGCAGTACGTCTTGCACTGGGCCGCTTCAAGAAGCTGCTGTCAGACAAGCACGTACTGGTCCGCTCGGACAGCACTGCGGCCGTTGCGTACATCAACCATCAGAGTGGTCTACACTCCCGTCGCATGTCGCAACTCACCCGCCATCTCTTGCTATGGGGTCAGAAGCATCTGAGGTCGCTTCGTGCCATTCATGTCCCAGGTGTGCTCAACCATGCAGCCAACGAGCTCTCACAGCAGCCCTCCACTTGCGGGCGAGTGACGGCTCCATCCCCAGGCGGTCCAGCTGATCTGGCAGCACTTCGGCGAGGCCCAGATAGATCTGTTTGCCTCCCCAGAAACTGGCCACTGCCAGTGGTTTTACTCCCTGACCGGCGGCACGCTCGGCACGGATGCCCTGGCACACAGCTGGACCCGGGGCCTACGCAAATATGCGTTTCCCCCAGTGAGCCTTCTTGCACAGCTCCTGTGCAAGGTCAGGGAGGACAAGGAGCAGGTCTTGTTAGTGGCCCCGTATTGGCCCACTCGGACCTGGTTTTCGGACCTGATGCTCCTCACGACAGCCCCTCCTTGGCCGATTCCTCTGAGGAAGGACCTCATGACTCAGAGACGGGGCACCCTATGGCACCTGCGTCCCGACCTGTGGAACCTCCACTTGTGGTCCCTGGATGGGATGCGGAGGTTCTGAGTGATCTCCCGCAAGCGGTCGTAGACACCATCACTTCCGCTAGAGCTCCTTCCACGAGGAGCCTCTATGCATTGAAGTGGAACCTATTCGTTGAATGGTGCTCCTCTCGCCGAGAGGACCCCCGATCATGCTTGATCAGATCTGTGCTTTCCTTCCTGCAAGAGGACTTGGAGCGAAGGCTGTCTCCCTCCACCCTCAAGGTGTATGTTGCTGTTATCGCTGCACATCACCATGCAGTTGATGGCAAGTCCCTGGGGAAGCATGATCTGATCGTCAGGTTCCTGAGGGGGGCGAGGAGACTGAATCCATACCCTCTTGGGATCTGACCCTGGTTCTTACATCTCTCCGGGGGTCATCCCTTCGAACCTCTGCAATCAGTCGAGTTAAAAGTACTGTCTCTTAAGACCGTCCTCCTGGTTGCATTGGCTTCGCTTAAGAGGGTAGGGGATCTGCATGCATTTTCGGTCGACGAATCGTGTCTAGAATTCGGGCCCGGTGACTCTCATGTCATCCTGAGACCCCGGCCCGGATACATGCCCAAGGGTCCTACCACTCCCTTCAGAGATCAGGTAGTGAACCTGCAAGCGCTGCCTTCGGAGGAGGCAGATCCAGCCCTAGCTTCGCTCTGTCCCGTCCGCGCTCTGCGTGTGTACGTTGACAGAACGTGAAGCTTCAGGACCTCAGACCAGCTCTTCGTCTGTTACGGAGGCCAGCAGAAGGGAAAGGCTGTCTCCAAGCAGAGGATGGCCCACTGGATAGTGGATGCCATCGCCCTGGCGTATGAATCCCAGGGAGTGCCTTGCCCGTTCGGGTTGAGAGCCCACTCCACCAGAGGAGTGGCCTCTTCCTGGGCCCTGACTCAGGGCGCCTCGCTGACAGATGTCAGCTGCGGGCGCACCCACAACCCAACAAGTTCGGTTTTTTAGCCTACGTGTAGAGCCGGTATCTTCCCGTGTACTCGCTTCCACCAGCCGGTAGACGCGTTGAACCCACTCCAAGTGTCGGCTTGCAATGCCATTCCCGCCCCTTGGGCCGGATACATGCATCTATTGACTCCAGTCGTGTTCCCTGCTTGGCGAACCCTGTCGAGTTCCTCCACCTCCCCCTTCGGCTCAGACATTGTGGAGTGTCTGATGCCAGGCCAACATCCGTCACTGACGTTGTCTGTTGGCTGGGTTCCATATGTTGTGACTCCTCTAAGTGAGCAGTCCCATATGTGTAATTGTCCACGGTCAAACTCCCTACGGTGAGTCCGTGTCTTTCCCTTAGCAGAGCCAGCTCTGCTGTCACCTGTCAGATGAGTCTCCCCCTACCCAGGTGGAGCCATCCCAGGGACTCCATATGCGTACTGCCCCACAGGCCAGTCCATATGTGTATTCTCTACGTAAACTCCTCCCCCACAGGGTAGGTAGTGGCCTCCGCAGTGTCCCCTATGGGTTCGCTTTCCAAGTGTAGTCTAGTTTACTTAGTGGGTATGTCGGAACAGCAGTAGACTCTCTCGGCGTAAGCTCGCCCCCTTCACCATCCCAATTGGTGCGACAGGTGGCTAGAGCTTGTGCTGGGCACTGGAAGGGGTTTCGTAACTGTGGCGCTTTATTTGGGATTCCAATTCGTCGGTCACTACTGACGTACGTCGAACGTGACCGACTGAAAGGGAACATCTCGGTTACTTATGTAACCCTCGTTCCCTGAAGGAGGGAATGGAGACGTACGTCCCGTCGCCACAGTTTCTGTATCCTCGCTGTTGTGCGGACACCAGTTGTCTCCTCAGCGAAAAACAGAGTGCAATTGCATCTGCTTCCTATTTATATACACCTGTCGGAGGCGGTGCGCATTATGCAAATATTGCACGCCAATTCCATTGGGTTGTTTTAGTTCACTCGAAGCTGATAGGGCTCTCTAGCGATATCCCAATTCGTCGGTCACCACTGACGTACGTCTCCATTCCCTCCTTCAGGGAACGAGGGTTACATACGTAACCGAGACGTTTTCTATCCAACATGAACAAATAGTCAATCAAAGCGCAATGACTGTCAAAATACTAACAGTAAAAAAAATACTAACAAATATTCATGGTTCATTAGATAGTATGTGTACAGCATAGTAAATAAAATTTAAGGAGTCATGAATACATTATAGAATGTACAACTGGGGGGAAAAAGCAGTAAGTGACAGAATTGCTGCAGTAAAGGCTTTATTAGCAATATTAAATTGCTGTCAGTGATCAGCAAAACAAAACAAAAGAGACACACATACATGGCCTTTTTTTTCAAAGTGTGCAAAAATAAAACAAACTGACAGTCAAAAAAAAAAAAAGCACAGGAAAGAGTACAGTGCTTTTTTAATCTATACGATCTTCAGGATTTGGCCACATGTTCTCGTCCACATCACATCTAATGTTGTCTCTCGCAATACACCTTGGATAGAAACGCTTGGCATGCCTTATCCACCCCTGGCAGTCTTCAGCTGAGATGTCTCGGCAGCCAGCATCGATTGCATCCTGCAGGGATATTTGGTCATGTGGGCGATGATCATAGACCTTCCACCTCCAAGCAGAAAAAAACTCCTCAATGGGGTTGAGGAAAAGAGAGTACGGAGGAAGAAAAAGGGAAACAAATCTCAGACGTGTTTTTGCCAGGTTAAATCCTGCCTTGTCTACATAAATGAATTAATGTGGTGTCTGATTAGCCTCCAACTCCATAATTCTCTGAAAGAAATGAAACACACAATGTTTACAGTAAATGATTTTCACTATGTGGGTGTTTTACTTGTAGGTTAGTTATAGAGAATGGAAAAAGTGGAAAAGAATAATGTAAAACTCCCTGATGAATCAGACATATGGTACAGACACCATACCTGGATGTATTGGTGCCAGAGTTCCTTGACCCGATCACTGTTCCTTTCAAAGGGAACTGTGTACAACTGTTTCATTCGAATTCTGTGTTTGGTCAGTATTAGAATCTAATAATTCAACTTAATAATACAATTCAAAAAGATCTATTCGGGTTGAGCGATCCAGCACAGAAAAGCAGGTACCTGGGTATCAAATGGAAGACTCAGACACAAAGAGTGCAGTTCAACCAAGATACAAAGTTTATTCAGTCAGAGAGCCAATTATATATTGAAAATATAGGAAGTGAAAATGGCAACTCAGCATTAATACAATCAGTAGGGGTTGTACACAACTCTAAGAAAAGTAACATGTTCTCTAAGCATGATGTAATGGCTAGACAGAGATACAGAAGCACAGAAAACAGGCACATGATGTTCTTAGAATCTTACAATGGCCACTTTAAGACAGAATGTCTTACCCATTGAACATCCATGTGCATTGTAAAACAAAATTTTATCTGGATATGGTCTCTGAAGGATTATGTTTTCCAATCTTGGTTCTGACTCTAGGGAACTTTTAACCAAGTGAACAATATTCTCACCAAATGCTTCAACAGTCCGAGCAATGGTAGACTGGCTGATGCTTTCCACGTTCTGGAATACCTGGTTGTCCTCTAAAATTCTGGTTTGAATTTCTCTCAGTTTTATTGAATTGTCAGCGATGACCCATTCTACAATGGCTTGCTCCTGGTCATCACTGAGAAGCTTTCTTCTTCCCCCAGAACGAGGAAGTCGTTGTTCTTTTTAAAGGAACAAAAATACAACATATTTGGATTTATCTGCTGTTGGCCAGCAGTTACTGTAATAAGTAGCAACTGCAATGATAGCCCTCTTTAAATTCATAACTTACCTGTTGGTTTGTTGAAAAATCCGGATAATGGAAGCCACGGTTGACCACCTAATATTAGGCTGTACTCTTTCACCAGCCTCTCTCAATGATAGACCATGGTTTATCACATGGTCTATGATGGTGGCTCTTATTTCATCAGTGACAACAGCTCTCACTCTCCTTTGAGCAGCACCACGCATTCTTACTCCTCTCCCCCTACCTCTCCTTTTCCCTTGTCCTGGTCCAACTAATCCTCTCCCTCTACCAACTAGTCCTCTCCCTTGTCCAACTAGTCCTCTTCCTCGATCAGCTCCTCTCCCTCCACCAACTAGTCCTCTCCCTCGACCAACTATTCCTCTCTTTCGTCCAGACATTTTCGTTCTTTTTCTGCTCCTCTGTGTTGTTCTGTGTTGAACAAAACCAACACAAAGAGTGCCTTTTTTTGCATGTCCATGTAATAGAAAGACTTCAACACCTGGCTATGTTTCTGATTGAGATTGGAATCAGCTATTTCTCAGTGATTAGTCATTTAAAAAAAATGCAGCTTTTTGAATATTTTTTAAAGTTTTTTTTCAATACTTTTCAATACTTTTGAGCTGCAGACGTAGAGTCTTTATACTTTATTTATGGTTTGGAACATTAGTGTAACGATGCGGGACTCATGGTAAGATCCATCTGCGAGCTTTATTGAAGTTAGAGTGGTCGTACAGGCAGGGTCAGACAGGAGCAAACAGGAATCACAAGGAACAGGCAGAATCATGGTCAGAATACAGGCAATGGTCAAAGGCAGGCAGATATCATTCACGGAACAGGATAACTAGGCAAGGGTCAAAGGCGGGAACAGGAACAGACAGGAAAACAGGTTAAACACGGGATAACGCTCGGAATTGACACACTGGGTAATCAAGACTTCGCCGTGAGGTGGTGTGAGTGAAATGTGTGGTGATTAGTGTGGAGTGTGTGAATGTGACTGGCAGAGAGGATGATGGGGAATGTAGTCCGGGAAGAGACAGGAACAGACGGTGATCATAACAATTAGATCTTTATTTCTGACTTGCTGTGTTTAAGCATTTGCAAATAAGATGAGAAAGATCCAGATTTTGGTATGAGGTAAGCTTATATGAAAAGAAAATTTAAGCATTTAAGAAATGTGTTAATTGATTGCATTTTGTGTGAAAATGACATGAATTGTGTTAATGGTATGGTCACAACAGACGGATGTTCTGCTAAATGTGTTTAGAGTTTTGAAAATGTGACAGAATGGACAAAAGTATGTTAGCAACTGAAAAAAACTGTAAATCCTGTGCTGCTTTTGTACTTTTGATTGAACTGTTTGCTTGTGTTTATTTTCTATTGTACAAAGTTCTTATACTTTATAATGGCTATTATTGTTCATTATAAAATATAAAATATTATAAAATTATAATTTTATAATTAAAATTATAAAATTTTATAAACTAATATTCTGAATTTGGTATTGAGAAAGGATCCATTAGTGATTGTGATTTTGACTTCAGTGAAAGTTACATTATTGGCAAAGACTGTCTTCATGAGTGAGATGGTAGAGATGGTACTTTTATATTGAAAGGAACTGAAACAAGGACGTTATTTTACGTTATTTTAACTTAAAGCAACACCTTATAAGACACAACCGACAAATGCATTGACTAGTGCTGTGATGAGAAATCCTCTTAACTCGGCCTACGGCCTCATGCCTGTGGCCTAATCACAGCCATCTATAGAGCCATATCGCATGACTCTGAGTGTGATATTGCTCATATATCTTTCTCTCTGTTTCCCTGTAGAACAATAATCCCAGTGCAAACATATATACAGCTCTTGACCTCAGGTCCAGATCTTCTGACATCTACAACACACACACAGTAAGTGAAATATCAAAAACTACACATGCAAAAGAGTTTTAACACTCAAATTCAGGTAATAATTAATCAATGTGTCTTTCACATAGACTGTCCACCCCAGACCTGCTGATCACTAGTCGGCTCTTATGAGAATCAGTCAGTAAGTGGGAGATCCTCAGGCCTTCTCAATATCATCAATGAAGAAGAAAATATCCTCACCACTAATCAATACTAAACATTACTTTCATTCAGTTACACGCTTGACTAAAAGAGTAATTTTGGTGTATCCAAAATGGCCAATATTCATATTCATGCATTTTATTCATATTTCATGTTAAAGGATTAGTTCACTTTTAAATAAACTTTTCCTGATAATTTCCTCACCCCCGTGTCATCCAATATGCCCATGTGTTTCTTTCTTCAGTCGAAAAGAAATGAAAGTTTTTGATGAAAACATTCCAGGATTTTTCTCCTTATAGTAGACTTCAATGGGCACCAAACAGTTGAAGGTCAAAATTAGTTTCACTGCAGCTTCAAATTGTTCAACATGATCCCAGATGAGAAATAAGGGTCTTATCTAGTGAAACCATCGCTCATTTTCTGAAAAAAATTGAAAATTATATAAGTTTTAACCTTAAATGCTCATCTTGAACTAGCTCTCTTCTTCTTCTCCTCTATTTGAATTCCAGCAGTGTAGACACTGCTAAGTGTATTACTGCCCTCCACAGGTCAAAGTTTGAACTAATTGTTATATACTATTGAAGTAGCATATTGCATATAAAAATTTGTTCAAACTTTGACCTGTGGAGGGCAGTAATACACTTAGCAGTGTCTACACTGCTGGAATTCAAATAGAGGAGAAGAAGAAGAGAGCTAGTTCAAGATGAGCATTTAAGGTTAAAACGTATAAAATTTTCAATTTTTTTTAGAAAATGAGCGATGGTTTCACTAGATAAGACCCTTATTTCTCATCTGGGATCGTGTTGAACAATTTGAAGCTGCAGTGAAACTAATTTTGACCTTCAACTGTTTGGTGCCCATTGAAGTCTACTATAAGGAGAAAAATCCTGAATGTTTTCATCAAAAACTTTAATTTCTTTTCAACTGAAGAAAGAAACACATGGACATATTGGATGAAATGGGGGTGAGGAAATTATCAGGAAAAGATTATTTAAAAGTGGACTAATCCTTTAATCATTTATGGCTTATGATTTATTAATGTTTAATGTGATTAATGTGATTTCATGTACTCCTACATATATTAATCCTCATCATATTTTCAAGTATTTACTCTTTATTGTACCCTTTATGGTCATTCTTCTTTTATCTTTAAGAGTATGTATGCTTGTTATATTCAATTGTTCTTCAAAGTGTTCCAATGTGACAGGTCATGTTGACACGTTTGTGGTTAGATACTGGACGCCTGCCAAGTACTGCAGAAGCGATCATGTTTTCAGAATTAGTTGCTAATTTCATCTTGTACATTTATATCAAAATATGTCTGGTATAATTTCTTCAGACATGTGATAATGCAAGATCTGCAAAATTCCCTAAAGGGTGTCAAAACAACCCCTATAGCTATTTTCATCTATTTTTGACATCTGACCAGTCTATGACGTAATGGATAGGTCCATTTGAACTTGTCTTATTAGACTAAAACATAAGTTTGAGTGGGATGTAAGTTTTCCCATGCTTATGGTATAAAATGGACTGGGTCTTTGATAGTTTAGCTTTCCTTTGCTTTTTTTTACTTTTTCTTTGCTCTTTTTACTTTTCGCATCTCTTTTGCATCTTCTGCTTCTGCTTCTTCTCTTCTATCTCTTGTTTCATTCTGCAAATTTTGTTCCTTCTTTCTCTATATTCTGATCTTCATCTATTAGATACAATACTCTGGGATTTATTATTAACTGTTAATTACTTAACTAATTTGTTTGTCTCTATAACTGTTAATGAATAAATTTGTTATTCCTTATTCAAATTTGATCTCTGACATAATCATTGCTGGACTGCCTGGATCTCATTTTCTCAAGTTTTTGCATCAAGTTTCACCAAGAGTAAACAAATTTGGTGTTGTGTAAATATGTTTCTACTGTCTTATTTCTGTTGCAGTCACGCAGCAAGAATCCACAGTAAAATGAAGCACAAGTTAAACTTTACACATTTTTTGTCACGTTGCTGGACAAGCCAACATCATGACTCCCACTGAAAATGAGCGACTTATTTTACAGATTTTTGTTATAAAAACATTCTCCAAATATTAATTTTGGTTCTGCGAAAGTAAAAATGCCCAGTTCCCTTTCAAGGGAACTCACGCTGCGTCACCATGGCAATGCTTTGGGGATCCCTTCAGCGTAAGCGCTCCTGAAGACGTGTACAACTAGTCCAACCGTGATTGGTGCAACGTCATCCCTAACTTATGCCGGCAGAATGCGGAAGCTATAAAAGAGCTGTCAAACACAGCTGTTTCTCATCTTCAGCAAGCGTTCTGTGTCTCCTGTCTGTCTTATTTGGTGTTGTTTGTCCCATAGAAAAAGCAAGCATATATATATGCTTGGCGAGTGAAGGCGGCAAACAAAACTTTAGACCGTGCATTCCTCCCTGCCAGCATTTTATAACGGAGGGAGATGCACACGAGTTTTGTGTTTGCTGCATGGGAGTGGAGCATGCACGGTTAGCCCTTGAGAGGGCTGACTGCCCAGTATGTGAAACATTAGCCCTCAAAACACTCCACTCCCGGCTGGCCTTGTTTTCTGAAAGCAGCCAGTTCGGCGTTCCCCGTGGCTCAGGTCCCGCAGCTGCTGAGGCAGCTCGGCATCTGCAGTCGTGGGGTTTTCACAGATGGACCTGGGGTCAGGGGTTGAGACGGCTGCGGCCCCTTCTCAGCCCTCAACCACTGAGCCCAGTGCTCAACACCGGGATCCGGAAGCCCGCTCCGCGGCTTCTTATGGCCCGTGCAAGCCGTTTATGCTGAGACCATCTGCCTCTGAGGAGGTGGATGTTCTCAGTATTGACTGTGAGATGAGTGATTTGGGTGACTCGCCAGCCCAATCACCACAGTATGACGAGCTTGTGGAGGTTCCCAGATAGCAAGCAATGATCGAAATAATGTTAAATCAATGTTAATGTGTCAACATTAACATCATTGAATCAATATCTCTTTTGCACCCTCAATTAATGTTGAAAAAATGTTGAAATTTCAATAAAAAAATCAATGGTAGTGGCATTGAATCAGTGTTTGCACTCTCAGAAAATGAAACACAACTACAACTGACTTAAAGCAACACAGCCTGAAATCAACTGAAGATAAAAGAAGACAATGAATCTCTCAAGATCTCAGCAGAAGTTCTTTTTGAGAATTAACAGGTTTAGATGTTGATGTTTTATTGAAAGTGTTTGGTCACCATTTTTGTGGTCAGTGTTCCTTTAGTTGGTCAGTTTGACTCTTGGCTTTTTGTGTGAGTTTCTGGTCTTTAACAGTGTTAGCCAAAACACATCAATTGTTGCAAGAAAGCAGAAACAAAATGATCAAGTGATATAGTTTTCATTATCATAAAGCAAAATCATTTACTAATTGTGCTCCTGACCAAAAGTGTATATTTGTTTTTAATAGGTTATGTTCACTAACACTTTCTTGCTACAGATCAGACATTCTGAATCTTGACTTTTAAAATGCATTTTTTTTTTTTGACACACGGACATCAAGAATCAGCATATGAATCTCAACAATGGTGACAGCAATGCATGCTGGGAGTCATGAGTTGTATACTACGGTGGCTCCCAGCATGCATTGCGGCATGAAGCATGCCACCATTGTTTAGATTCATATGCTGATTCTTGATGCCTGTGAGTGTCAAAAAAAAAAAAAAAAATCCATCAGAATATAATCTGTGGCAAGAAAGTATTATTGGTGAATATAATACTTTAATAATGAATAACCACTTTTGGTCAAGAACAAGGTTAGTAAACTACTCTGCTTTGTGAAGCAAAAAAACTATATCACTTGATTATTTTGTTTCTGGTTTCTTTGCAACAAATGATGTGTTTTGGCTAACACTGTTACAAAGACCATAAACTCACACAAAAAGCCAAGAGTCAAACTGCCCAACTAAAGGAACCACTGATCACCATAATGGTGACCAAACATTTTCAATAAAACATCAACATCTAAACCTCTGTTAATTCTCAAAAAGAACTTCTGCTGAGATCTTGAGAGATTTATTGTCTTCTTTTATCTTCAGTTGATTTCACGCTGTGTGGCTTTAAGTCAGTTGTAGTTGTGTTTCATTTTCTGAGAGTGCAAACACTGATTCAATGCCATACCATTGATTTTTTGTTGAAATTTCAACATTTTTTCAACATTAATTGAGGGTGCAAAAGTGATATTGATTCAATGATGTTAACGTTAACATATTAACATTGATTTAACATTATTTCGATCATTGCTTGCTATCTATCTGGGTTGTTTCTCGGGCCATGGCGAAATTAAATATCGATTGGCCGGCCGAGAGACAGGAGGGGCGCAGTAAAAGTCGGGGCTTACCGTTCTTCCAGGATCTCCACACTGAGGTGGTGAGATCCTGGAATAAGCCATATTCTTCTAGGTTTTTGAGTCCCACCGTTCATCGTTATTCCTCTCTGGTGGGGCTCAAACAGAATGGTTATGGGACGATGCCCAGGGTTGAAGAAACCCTGGCTGCGTATTTGTCACCTGACACTGGGCCGTCCCTAAAAGCTTTGACACTGCCCACCAAACCATGCTGCCCAGGGACCCGAGCAGGCACAAGTGATGGAGGAGGAAGTTCAGTCTCTACTGGCAAAGGGGGCCATATATATATATATATATATATATATATACGCGGGAATTCGTTCCCCGGCGATGCAGCGCAGGTTCCCTCGAAAGGGAATGTCTCAGGTTATGCATGTAACTGTGGTTCCCTGAGAGGGGAATGAGACGCTGCGTCCCCTTGCCATACTTCCTGCATGCCTGTCAGCCGCTTGCTTCAGATCAATAGCTGAAACAGCTGTGTTTGACAGTTCTTCTATAGCTTCCGCATTCTACCGGCATACGTCACGGGATGACGTTGCACCAATCACGATTGGACTAGTTGTACACGTCTTCAGGAGCGCTTACGCAGAAGGGATCCCCAAAGTGTTGCCACGGCGACACAGTGTCTCGTTCCCCTCTCAGGGAACCATGGTTACATGTGTAACCTAAGACGTTTTCTTAATGTTAGAGGAATGTGTTTTAAAAGGTATGAAGTTCCTCAGACGTTCTTTCAATTTTGATTTAAAATTCAACAGACCAACATCAAATGACCACATTAAAGTGACTGCCCTCTACAGGAGAAACTTAAACTACATTACCCTTTATTCATCCAAATGTTTCCTCATCTGCTACATCTTTGGTGCATGTGAGCTTCAAGAGCTGGTACTTCCGGGGCTACTAATCAGTCAGAGAAATACCATTTGGGATAAATGGGAACACTAATACTGTATTCCAGGTATTATATAGACCCTTTTGGGATATTAACAATTCAAAAATCAGCACAAGTCTGTTTATAACAGAGATGTCATAGTAACAGGTCTGTAACATCAGCACTCGTCTGTTCATCGCTCACAATGGTCACATGATCACAGTCAACACTAGAGAGAAGCTGCTGTGAAGTTTTGTTTTCTCACCTCTCTCGCTACAGAGGAAACTGTATTTATGGCCATATTAAGAGTTTCATGAGACACCAGAAAGCACACAAGATCACTGTCAGAATAAAAAGATTTGAAGATATCATATGATGAGATCCTTTAGATATAAAGATGCAGTTTCAATATTCAGGTACTCTATTAATTACTTTTATTTTGTTACTTTAGTCTAATGTCATCTCTGATGTTGCCTTATTTACACCTTGCTATATCAGCATTAGGTGCAGTATGTGTCATATCCTCATGTTAAATATAAAGTGTTTGACCACATAAAATTCCCACTGCTGGTTTCACTCTGTTCATTTGTTCTGTTGTCTCTGGTCATGAGTGTTCGTGAAACAGGTAAGATCATCATTTACTAATAACTAATCTTAAGAGTCAAATATGTTATAGGGGAGACTGGGGCTAGTTGTCACACAGCAACTATAAGGTTTAAAGTAAAAAGTTGAAGTGGTTTTGTATCTTGGTTACAAATATTTAAATCTGCCTTAGATTAAAATAGCTCCAGTATCATTGTGTATTGTAACATAAGTTGGGTAACAAATGAACAAGGTCAAACCACAGTAACATACATTAATACACAAGTTGAGTATCTAATGAAGTAGATCTGAACTGAAAGCTTGAACTGTGCTCAAGAGAAGGGTTGGGGCACGGTGTCACAAAAGATTTTTTTTTTTTTTGAGTAATAACAGTGATGTTCATTAGCTGTTTAGACTTTAAGATGTGTCTCTATATAGAAAAAAAAATATTTATACATATTCACTGGAGAAAAAGTGTATAAAACAGACAATGAACTGAAAAAACACAAGGTTAAACACAAATGCAATCAACAATATGAACCTCTCAAATCAACGAAAATCCATAGAAACAACCTCAAAAATATTCCATACGGAGCAGGCCCTACGGTTCGCCATGCATGTGATTCATGGACTAGTTGCAAAGTTTATCCATCATAGAGTCAACAGCTTTTACTGTAGATGGTGCTTGATTTGCATTGGCCTGAAAGAGGAAGTGGAAGGACATATGTGCTTAACCCCGCATGCAACCCCCATTTTGGAAAGTAGGGCATAAATTGCTTACCCAGAATTAAAAGGTTGCTATTCAAAAGTCATTCTAGATAGACACATAATGAACATATGTGACCATGATGGCACAATGAGTTGGAATGTGCATGGGATAATTTCAAGTGACAGGCAAAACAAATGAAAAATGTCAATTTTGGTCAAAATTGAGGTTTTCACAAAAATTAGTTAATTACGTCCCTGTCTAGTCATCCCATTGCTCCAAATAGCAATTAAACATCTAAAAGCTTTATTTGTACATTTTCTGAGAGGAGTTTCTTTCCTTTGAACAAGAAAAAATGCAGTTTTTCTCTGTTCGCTTCTGGACGACTGACGCTTCCCTCAGCACAAGTTTGAAATCGCTGTAAAGTGCAGCATTCTAACTTTGTGAATATTAATAGCGAATTCTCGATGGCATGAGTCTGAACCAATGAAATATGATTTTAAACTCATGCTGATATAAACAATTTGATCTTACTTGCACTGACTGACAGATCCGAAGTGCGCGCACAAAGACGCCTCAGACAGCGAACAATCCTGATATACACAGAATTACAGTATTTCAAAAAATCCATTTTGGTTTGTGCCAAATTGTGTGATATTACCAGGGGTTTTAAGGTATAGTTGCTGGTGATTTTGTTTTGGAACCTTCAGAAAACTTTAACTCGATTTTTCTCAAAATTCACTGACTCTATCGCCTTCAAACAGGTGTAGCTCATTCATTTTTTCATTCAAACATACATCATTTTGAAGTTTCTTCTTTTTTAATAGAGAATGTGAGAATAGCAATAACTAATTTTTGAAAATTTGCTCATTGCGACTCATTTTTCCAGCATGGGACACATTTATTTAGAAAGCTGACACCTGGGAGTTTACAGTTCAAGACTCAGAATTACTCAGAATTACTGTTATTATTATGGACTTATATAAGCTCAAACATAAAAAACAAATATTATATAAATATATTTTTTGTATAATATTTTCATCTATCACACCTGATTGAACTCATGTGCTCATTAGTAATGACAGTAAGACCTGAAATGTGTGTCAGAAATAGAGAGACATACAAAATTTGCAGGGCTGGGGTTGCTCCAGGACAGGATTGGGAACCACTGTCTTACAGTTTTATTCATAAAACAGTATATCAAAAAATAAATAAATAAATAAATAAACAAACTGGCAAGGAATGCAGGCGCGCCTATTTTATACAGTTTGTAAGCAATTAAAATTGCAATAAACAAGTAGGCAGGAACTATGCCATGTAAGATGATTGACAGCCCTAGACTAAATCA
The DNA here is from genome assembly GCA_028476615.1 of Culter alburnus. Classification (NCBI taxonomy): domain Eukaryota; kingdom Metazoa; phylum Chordata; class Actinopteri; order Cypriniformes; family Xenocyprididae; genus Culter; species Culter alburnus. Next base: position 5,024 of record JAOTNS010000685.1, on the reverse strand, counting down.
GCACTCACTGAGTCATATAACTCACATGCAAAACCCAGAACAGAACAGACAGAGATCGCTCTACCCTTTTTTAGATCTTCAGATTGCATAATTCAGTGTGAAATGAATAGAAATTATATTCTACAAAATATTTTGCAAACGTGAGAATAAATCAATATAAATATAAATCATTTCCCCAAAGATGCACACTTTTGGACTAAAAGGTGCTGTTCAGTGGAGCTGTGTGAACACAAATAAACCACAGCAGAGATGACTGAATGTTTTTATTCTATTCAAAATAACTTACCAATTAATTATTTCACACTCCTGACATAAATTAAGAAATTACTGTCACTGCAACTGACTTCTATCATAAAGCGTGGTCTATTATGGAAACTGGAGCCTTTAATCTTTCTAATGATACACGGTTTCTCCGCATGACATTAAGAATGTGGTTTCGATGTGCAATGAATGTTAAACGACTATAATCTGAGACCGTCAGCGATGTGGTGATGGTAAAGGGGTTAAACTAATCATTCAGAAACCAATGATTCTGGCTAAACCTCAATAAACACCAGTGCCAAAACAGACAACCCTCCAGTGGTCCTCCAGGACCCAAGTTGCCCATCCCTGATTTATATCTTTACAAGGTGTTGTACTATAAACAATACAGAGATTAAAACACACTTAAATATAATAGAAATAAGCCACTGTTCATTTGTTGTAGGTGTTGCTATGGTGACATCAGTCAGAATGGCTCCTCCTCTTCTGATGGTTCTCCTCATGATTCATGGTTAGTCACTGAACACTTTAAAAAACACTCAAGAGATTTGGGATACCACATTTTTATGCAAAAGCAGCTACTAATTTGTTTAGTATGAACTTGTGTTTCAGGGGTTTCTAGTGCTGGTTGGGGTGTGAGTTACAGTCCTTCACACATCTGTGCACTAAAGAACTCATCAGTGATAATGAACTGCACTTATACATACCCTACTGGACATCAGATCAGGAAAGTGTTCTGGACAAAAGAATTTATAAAGGGTGTAGAGCCTCCAGATCTGTCTAATGACACTGAATACAGTCAGAGGCTTCAGTATCTGGGAGATAAACAGCAGAACTGCACCATCAGACTGAGTCATGTGACACTGAAGGATTCACACAAGTACTATTTCAGATTCATCACTGATAAAGACAAATGGATTGGTTATCCAGGAGTGACTCTTACTGTCACAGGTGACTTTGGTGAGGTTTCTCTCTTCTTCTGTGCATTATGTTGAATAATAATCAGTGTATGACAGCAGCACTAGATATAATGTGTGTGTTGTGTTCAGATCTTCAGGTGGAGTCTCCTGAGAGAGTGACAGAGGGAGATTCAGTCCGTCTGACATGTAAAAGCAGCTGCACTCTGACTGACAGAGCAACATTCATCTGGTACAGAAACTCACAGCCATTAACTGAGAGAAGAGACAGAAACAATGAACTCCTGCTGCAGTCAGTCAGAAGAGAGGATGCAGGCATATAGCTGTGCTGTACACGGACACAATCACATCTCTCCTGCTGTTCAGCTCAATGTCACGTGTGAGTACAGATTCATTTGTTCTTTTTTAAAACTGGAGATTGTGTTTGAATGAGATTATTCAAGGAATTTTTTTTTTTTTTTTTTTTATTTTTCTCTGCGTTAGACCCTCCCATGAACGTCTCAGTCTCCATCATTCAGTCTGGTCAGATTTGGGCAGGAGGTTCAGTGACTCTGATCTGCAGCAGTGATTCAAACCCTCCTGCTCTGAACTTCAGCTGGTTTAAGGAGAATGAAAGCTCAGCTGTTGGATCTGGACAGAGTTTCAGTGCACTACAGAGTGGACGCTTCTACTGTCAGGCTCACAATCAACATGGATCTCAGAGATCAGACGCTGTAACTGTGACTGTTAAAGGTAGAGCAGCTCATATACTTACATTACTCTTTCTAAAGTGAAGAAAATTAATCTGTTCAGATGTTTTACTCTTTTGTAGGACATCTGGTGATATTATACATATCCGTTGGAGTGTTTTGTGGAGCTGCAGTGATCATTACGACATTAATGATTTGGTAAGAAATATGAAGTATTTAATTGTAGATATTTAACTGCAATGTAGTTCCCTTTCGAAAGGGAATTCACGCTGTCTCCCCTAGGGGTCGCTATGGGGAATGCCTCCGGCATGCTAGGTGTCTGAAGGATGAGTTTAAACACGACAATGAACTTGACATTGGCAGGCGGCAGCCTATGACATCATTACATATTAGTTGTGAATGCGCTGACTCCAGGTAGTCAAAGAATATACACTAACAAGAAGCGACACTTAATAGAACATTCCACTGCAACGTCAGTCCACTAGTTTCTATGGCAATATCAGCTGATTTGTTAAAAAAAAAAGTACATTAAAGCTGAAATCCAACCTGAATGATGACATCACAGAATAAAATACTATCACTAGTGATCATCAAATCCTTTTAACAGTTGATTTTACACACTTTGTGTTTAAGTCTTCCCCTTTTTTACAAAATCTTTGCTCTCTAGAAACCCAGTCAGTTTAACCTGTGTCTCTGTCACTCTTTTTTCTTTTTTTTTTTTTCTAGAATATCTGCATTGGTTTTTATGGCAGTTATATTGTATTGGTGGGTATAACCCAAAACCAACACACAGAGAGTTGTCTTACTATGGAATCCCAAATCCCAAATGTTTCCTATAACAACATCTGACAATTTCTTTTTACGTGGCATGAGAAAGTCACATAATCCATCAAAGTCTGAAACGGATTTCCTGAAATGCAATTTGAATAGGATTTAAAACCACATACAGTGCTGCTTGAAAATTTGTGAACCACTTGCAGAATCTGTGAAAATATGAATAATTTTGACAAAGTAAGAGAGATCATACAAAATGCATGTTGTTTTTTATTTGGTACTGTCCTGAGTAAGATATTTTATATTAAAAATGTTTACATATGCTCCACAAAACAAACAAACAAACAAACAACAACACAAAACAACAACAAAAATAGCTGAATTTATAAAAACGACCCGCTCAAAAGTTTGTGAACCCTTGATTCTTAATACTGTGTGTGGTTACCTGGATGATCTACAACTTTTTTTGTTTGTTTGTTTGTTTGTTTGCTCTGAGCAGTTAAACTGCCCAATATTCTTCAAAAAAATCTTCCAGGTCCTGAAAATGCTTCAGTTTTCCAGCATCTTTTGCATATTTGAACCCTTTCCAGCAGTGACTGAATGATTTTGAGATCCGTCTTTTCACACTGAGGACAACTGAGGGACTCAAACTCAACTATTAAAAAAGGTTCAAACATTCACTGATGCTCCAGAAGGAAACATGATGTATTAAGAGTCAGGGTGATAAAGGATAAAGATAAAGGATAAAGATGTCCAAATTTTGTCTTATTTTGTTTAAATATCTTTTTTTTTTTTTCATTTAGTACTACCCTTCGGAAGCAACAGAAGACACTTAAATGTTTGCCAGAAGACAAATTAAGTACAATATTCCTTGATCTTCAAATTCAAAAGTTTTTCACCCTGACTCTTAATGCATCATGTGTTCATCAGGAGCATCAGTGAATGTTTGAACCTTTTTTAATAGTTATATTTGAGTCCCTCAGTTGTCCTCAGTGTGAAAGACGGATCTCAAAATCAAACTTTTGAATGGGGTCGTATTTATAATCAAGCTTTTTTGTCTTGTGAGCTTTATGTAAAATATCTTATTCAGGACAGTACTAAATAAAAAAAATGACATGCATTTTGTATGATCTCTATTTTTTGTTGTTTTCACAGATTCTGCAAGTGGTTCACAAACTTTCAAGCAGCACTGTATCTCAAAACGGATTTGTAAAAATCGCATTTCATTTTTTTTTTTTTCACACTTGCTAAATCTGATCAGATTTCAATCGCATATGCACAAAAATTAGATTTGCATTGACAGTCTGAACATAGCCGTAATATTTGCTTTCATCTTCTGTTTATTTTAAGTCAGTTGTAGTTCTTGTGTTTCTCTTTTCTTCAGTGATTCTGCTTGTTAACAGCAGGTGTTCATCACTAACACAATTATCACTCGATTAATTAATTATCTCAATAACTCCACTCTTGCATGGTCTTCACTACACCTCAGAGATTAACACAAATATGTGTAAATGTATAATATTAACACATTATGGGTGTTATTGGCTACACAGATTGTGTTGGATGCTGTGAATGAATACACAGGTTGTGTTCATTTTAAAACTAAACATCACTATGTGTAAAGCAACTGAATTCTTCCAACAGTGTCTTATTTATTATTGACACAAAATGTGTAAACTAGAGTGCTACACATAATGTGTACTTTTTTTTTTTTTTTTTTTTTTTTACACATTTCTTCCAAGACTGTAATTATCCTGAAGATCCAGATTTGCTTGTTCAGGTGTTTTCCCATCCCTCTTCAATAAGAATGTAACATGTTCATTGTTTTCAAGGAGAAGCAGAATGAAAAAGAGAATGGAGTCTCGGGTGAGAAAAATTAGTTTGGTTATCAATAGTATTATTGATCAGATAAATTGAGCAGTAACTAAAAGATTGAAAGTCTGAATGTAGTTGTTATATTATATATTTTGTGTTGTTTATAATCATTAGTTATTTGTCTATTCTGTTCTATTTTTTCTTTAATGGCAAAGATGAATCAGTCCAGACCTCATGACAGACGCAAAGCTTGTGATGTCGATTTGAGTGAACCTGTGTATGTGAATGTAACGGTAAGTTATTGTTAACAGTAACTGTAAGTTATCATCTGTTGCTGGAGACACTAATATAGTTATCATTACAGTTATCGTCCATTTCTTTCTTTCTTTCTTTCAGCGTGACATGAAGAGGCCATAGTATTTGAGATGCATGGCAAAATATGTCTTCCTTTGGGTGGAGCCCTGAATTATTGACAGATCATTTTATACAAAGTGACTTACAAATGATAAACACTGTAACCAATTTGTCAAAAGAGCCAGTAATAGTTGCTGTGCACAATGCCAAGTTT
>JAOTNS010000684.1:0-102205 GCA_028476615.1 Culter alburnus | reverse complement strand
ACGTCACAATGTTAAATATTAGCATAATGCCCACCCAAAGGCATATGCAAAGAGAAGATGAGGCTTCAGTGAATTGTAGTGTTGACATCATGTCGCAGAGTCTCCGTGTGTTTGGATACAAAAGCAAAACCGCTTTGTTTGACCTCCTGGAAATGGAAGAAATTAGGAATCAGAGGTTGCGATTTATTTCTAAAGCTGATCTTGAACAGAACAACTCAAAGGTTTGCCAGTGCACAGCACATTTTACATAGGACAGCTTCCTGAGCTTGGGAGAGCACAACGCTGGCTATATACAGTACAAAGACCACTGTAAACCACTGTGAACCGTTCTGCTCAAGTCGTGGTTGCAATGTTGGTTCCAATCGATTGGCTTGATCATCCACATTTTTCAGAATCTGACTCTGCTCAAACTTATATGGTAAAACTGACAACATTTTTAAATGTGTGTTTACAATTGTTTAAAGTCTTGGAAGCTGAAGCTTACGATTATGGTAAGGGGCTTTACATTAATTGGCCAATTACAATGTGCTGGGTTTGCTGGCCAATCAGAGCTTTTCAGAAGGAGGGGCAGTGTGAAAAAGAATGTTTTTATAACAATAAAGCATGTTATCCTATTTTATTACACCCAATAAACAAAGTATTGAGCTTTAAAAATAGCATCATACCTGTATGACCCCTTTAATAATCATTCTAATTCTATGAGAAAAGGGAAAACTACATTGGGCATTTGAAGCGGCAGACGACATAAGTGCACCGCATGCTTATAATAAACAGAACGTTACTATGCGCTGGTGCAGATGCTAATATAGTTATCATATAGTTAGATGCTATAATGATTTTGTATACTTTCTAATCTTTTTACAGTACCCACAAAAAGTTGTCTATGGCCCTGTTTACACCTGGTACTGGGATGCATTTTGGTGAACTGGATCACAAGTAGATGGGGGGGACACATTACTGTTTACACCTGGTGTTTTAATCCAACTCTTTTGTCCACTTTCAACCACTTCTGTCCTGATTTCTTTGAGAGCAGCAGCTTTAATTTCTGCTCTGATTGCCACAAGACCATGCCGAACGCTGTGGAATGTCTGACAGAAATTCAAGAATGTTGACGAGAACATTGTGCCCAGAATTAGGCTTCAGCAGAACAAAGTTTTAAGTCCCCCCCCCCCCCGCCCCCCCCCTCCCCGCTCACCGCCCCTCCCCCCCCCCTCCCCCTTCCCCCACCCCTATCCCCGCCCCTCCCCCCTCGCCTACCACCCTCCCCCCCCCCCCCACCTCCCTCCCACCCGCTTGCGCCCATCCCAACCCCCCACCCCTCTCCTCACTCCCCCCATCCCCGGTCAGCACACCCTCCCCCCCCACCGCGGTGCCCCCCTCTCCCCCCTCCCCCCCCCCCCGCCCTCTCGCGACCCTCCCCAACACCTTCCCCCGCCTCCCCCCCGCATCCCACCCCTCTGCCCCCCCACCCACTCCCCCCTCCCCCCCCCCCCGCCCCCCCCTCCCCCCCTGCCCCTGGCCTCCCCTCTCCCTCCCCCTCCAGCCTCCTCCCCGTCCCCTCGCACTCCCCTTCCCCCCTCCCCGTTTTCCCCCGCCCTCTCCCCCCCACTTTCCTCCCCCACCTCCCCCCCCCCCCCCCCCCCCCCCCCCCCTACTCCACCACCCCTGCATGGCTAGCGAGCTTCCAATAATGTTTAAGGTCAGTAGGCGGAGAGTAGAGAGTAGGCGATCTTTTGTGGTTGTTCGATTCCATTCCTCCACATGAGCGTCTACGCCATGAAAGCAATCCGGTCAAATGTGTTTTTGACTACCTCTGGAAGTGGCTGAAAGTGGACAAGCTCAAAACGATTTAGACCCGTTTACACCTGTATTTAGCATCATCCACTTGTGATCGGATTGACAAAAACTAATACCAGGGGTAACTGGGCCTTGATCACTTTGTTGTCCTAGAAGTATACGTCTCTGGAAGGATGAGATTTGCACAACAATGCAGGGGTTAATTGCTGAATGTAACTAGCTAACCATTCCCACTTAGCACTTCAGCCAATCAAAGATAATTTTTGATTAGATGTATTGTTTGAGACTGTATATAAATGTATGTTTAGAGAGATAATGAGGTAAATACATGCATACTTGTGTGTATAATGACAACATGCACACACACACTATTGTGCTCCACAAAAGCATGTTTCTGACTCCTGTGATTTGGTGTGTAGCAGTTGAGGGAGTAATTACAGTGTTTGTGCTTTGTTTTGAGATGTTTAATTATGGTGTTTCTGTAAACGACACAGTGACAGTTCAGGGCCCTTGTGTGTGCGTTTATGTGGGTTCTCAGTATGCACACAGGGAATGGGTAATTTTAGTTGTTTGGTTAATGATATAGCAAAAGTCTGTGACCCTTGGTGTGTTCTGTGGTCTGATCTTAATGGATCCCCATCATGGCGCTGGCGTCCGGTCTACTCCGTTTCAAACTTTCTTTGCTTTTCCCTCTCAAAATAGAGACAGCATTAAGGCTTTGCAATTTTTTACTCAGGGCATATAATTAGACTTTAATAAAGCACATTTTCATAAAAAATTGTAAATCTAACAATTTTCGAAATGTAGAAAACTACCTGTTTCGGTAATGATAATCGAAATGTCGTGTAAGCATTCTGACAAGAGAATATTTAACATTTAACTGGAGAGATATAAAGAGATGATCTTACCTGGTAGCCATCTTGAAGTAACTGGCCCATGTGCTTGGCTACTCAAAATCAAACTCTATTTAAATTCTGTATTCTGTGCTTAAACAGTCGTCAAAAAGTGTTGCGGAGGATGAGAACATCTGGCATGGACACATCATTTTCCTAATTTTTCTTCTTTATTATTATACATGAATATTCAGTAAATTGTTTTTCTGTCATCTGAAATAATCTAGTAAAACATCCATTAATTTTTTTCTAAATTATTTTATGTTAATTTGTTTAAATTACAACATAACACACGTTCAAACACAGCCGGACGCATTGCGGTAATGAGAATTTCAGCAGAAAATGCAATAAAATTGAAAAATAATAAATTCTTATGTTGAAATCACACATTGTGCAAGGTAGAGAACAGTATTGTCTTTATTCTGATGCTTTTTAATATTACTATATTACACATTTTATATTTAAAATCATTAGTGCCGTGGTGTTTTAATGGTTTCGTGAGAATCACCCACTTAATCTTACCACAAATGTTGAATGATATAATTGTTTCCGCAAAAATATAAAGCAACACAACTGTTTGAATACTGATAATAATCATAAATGTTTTGAGCATCAAATCATCATATTAGAATGATTTCTGAAGGATCATGTGACACTGGAGTAAACTGGAGTAATGATGCTGAAAATACAGCTTTGATCAAAGGAATAAATTACATTTTACTATAGAATGCAGGTTACTAATTTTTTCACAATATTACTGTTTTTACTGTATTTTTGATTAGATAAATGCAGTCTTGGTGAGCAGAAGAGACTAGTATCATTAGTTAGCATTAGTTGACATGAACTAATAATGAACTGCACTTCTACATTGTTTATTAATCTTTGTTAATGTTAACATTTACAAATACATTAAATTCGAATGTTGTATTGTTAACATTAGTTAATGCACTGTGAAGTAACATGAACAATGGACAACTGTATTTTTATTAGCTAACGTTAACAAAGATTAAAAATAACTATGTAATGTTAATGGTTAGTTCATGTTAGTTATTAACTAATGTTAATAAGTGAACCCTTATTGTAAAGTACATGTCTGCGGTAGGCCTTAGCTATAGCTTAAGTTAACGCTAGCTTATCACTAGCATTATCACGCAATTAAAACTTTAACAGTAAAAATTAAAAATTAAACAGTTAAAATTTGTCAGTTATATAATTATAATCCTCTGGATCATCTGCATGTTAGCGTGCCCTCTGCTAACATAAGAGTTAACTAACATTACGATTCAATACCAATCTAATAATAAAAACTCCAAACCTTAAGTTTAAACTTTAAGCCAACGAGTACACAATATAATAATTAATAAGAAATTAATTCATTAATAGAACAGTTTGACTTACTTTGGTGAAGTTTTTGAGGTAGGATACCGAGCACCGACTGTGGCTGCCTCCTCTTCTAAACTCCAGAAAAAGAAAAAGAAAAAGATTTGCGCTCGTTTCCACGGATACGGGCCGAATCTGCTTTGCGACTGTTGTTCCCGCCCACTGAAACCGGGACCGGGCTGGATCCGTATTAGAGCAGTGAAACGGAGGTGACTGTAACGCGGATTTGCCAGTTTGAAAACGGATCCGGCACGGAGTCACCTGCTGTCTGGGTAGCCAATCTGAACGCGACGACACAATTATTCTAATAGACAAAAGACTGATTTTGAGACTGCAGTGCTGGTAAATGTAATCGGTAGCCTATTATTAGCCCTATTAAATATTCTTTCGCATTTCTCCCTAGTGCTTGGGAGTTTGTTGTCATTTTCTCCATGCTCATATATTAATACTCATTATTCTGTATAATGAGTGTGTTCTATGTCTGTGCTTCATTGGTTGTTCTTCCCCTCTTCTCCCCCTCTACACTCCCACTTTTCCAGAGCTTTACACGCCCATTTTTACAGAATTTTAGCAGCTCAGTATGGAGGACCAGGAGTGCCACTTAAAAATAAAAAGAAGAATCAATTAATTAATTTAATAATTCAAACATAAAAATGTATATAAATGAATCACTTTTTATATGGGCAAATTAATAGACATATTTAAAGTTGTTTATTTAATTCCTGTTTTTAAATGTAGTTTAATAAAACAATAAATTTTAAAAATCTTTTTTGAATGTATAAATAAATAGACAAATTTGAAATGGGATATTTAATTCATTTTTTAAAACGTAGATCAATAAAACAATAAAAAGTACATTAGTAAATCATTTTAAATGCGCATTTAAATCGCTTTTTAAAAAGAATTTGCCAAATGCTTTTCTTTATCCATTTGTCAATCGAGTGGTAAAATGCCATTGGACAGTACACACGTGGGAGCAACCAATCAACTTTCCCCTCAATTTGAAGAGCCAATCCTCTCTCACTTGTAACACTCACTGTCATTGGACAGTTAGTACGGTGACCTGCCTCTGCTGAATTATTTTTATCCCCGGTGGGGATAAAAAAATATCCCCCCTGGGTGATGCTACTCCACAAACCACCAACAGAGCATATAAAATACCAAAAATAAAAATCTTTTTTTAAAACATCGCCAAATAAAACGCTGCGTTTATATAGAACTGTCTCTTTACCACCACAACAAACGGGACACTTTTCAGACGCGCATTCCGACTTTGCCTCAGCGCCAGGCGCAAGTCAAACAAGCGCGTAAGAGGTGCAGGTGACAACGAGTGAGCTTCAGTTGAACAACAGTGAACTGCGGTCAGATGATGTTAGTAAAACTCAGAAAAATGAACATGACTGTCCAATCAGCCGTTATACTGTGCTCGTGGCGCGCACTCAAGAATTGCATGAGCAAATGCGCCGGCGCGCTCTGCATAATTACTTTATTATAGCTTAAATAAAGCGCAAAAGAAACTACAAGCAATGGCCGTCGGTGTTCTGTTAAAGGTCCCGTTTTTCGTGGTTTTTTGAAGCTTTGATTGTGTTTATAGTGTGCAATATAACATGTGTTCATGTTTCGCGTGTAAAAAAACACAGTATTTTTCACATAATTTACTTATCTGTATACCGCTGTTTCCACCGTCATAAAAACGGGCTGATGACTTCCTTGTTCTATGAAGTCCCCTTCAGAAATACGTAACGAGTTCTGATTGTGCCAGCGGTTCGTTCCTGTGTTGTGATTCGGCTCTGAGCGCACCGTGCCCGGAAAAGTCGCCTTTGATCACAGTCTAAGATGCACGCGCTCAGTGTTATTGTAAACATGTCTTTAATTTTACCCTATCAATTTGAGCCTCAGACGTGATTGGAGAAAATAACAGCGTTTCGACGAATGGCGACAAACACACTCTACAAACGCAATGTGGGCGGAGGTTAGCAAAAACTGTTTTAGTGAGTCCGATGTAAAACTGGCCGTCGATGTAGGCGACAATAAAATATCTCGCTTGGCATGAACAGCTTTGAAATTTTACAGATTTTTTTATACTCTAACAACAACATTACACACTAACAAGTTTGAAACATGGGATCACGAAATGGGCTGAAATTACCAACCGATTAAAGCTGCCTCAAAACGTGCATGCATGTATTTGTGACATGGTTTTAAAGCTATGTTATCCAATTTGTTGGCTTTAAACGTCTTAAAAATGTACATATGTAACCAGGGAAATCTAAATTTTCTCGGGGGAGCATGCCCCCGACCCCCTAGATTTTCTGACCTCGGTAATTATGAAACCTGCGTACAGCACAGCTTATATTCTATCTAATTAAATCTGAGGTAAACGTGTAAATAAATGGGACCAAACGTGATTGAATGTAAAGGGTTGTGTCTCGTTATTCTATTAATAACTACCGATTGATTTTGCGTTCAGCAAAAATTGCATTTCATCAGAAATTAAGAATTATTAGTGTCATTGTAGTGCTGCAAATATCTAAGCTATATCTAATAGGCCTACTTCAAATCTCAAAGTTAAATCAGAATTTTTTGTAAAAATGTTTCTGTAACAGCTGCCAAAAATAGTATATAGCTCCACTGTGGTTTTAACCAAAAAAAAAACTTTTCCAAACATCCCCCCCTCTGTTTTTTCACAAATCGCACCCTGATATACAGATGTAACTAATAATATAAAAATATTACATAAAAAATAAACGATAAGTGAATGGATTTAAAAGACTGTTCGGTGGGATTAAAATGTACAACATTTAAACATTGATTTATAAACTTAATTCGTATGCTGCTGTGGCGCAATACAATATGCACTATGTTAATATAATAATTCTTAATTCCGTTTTCTAATTAATATTATTATGGTATGTCCATTTGTGATAACCAGGTTGCGATGGTCACGCAGGTTGTTTACACATTTAACTCGTGACCATATCGTTCACGACTTTACATGGCGTGGCCACGACATAAGGATCCCAGCAAGCAATTTTATGTCTATTAGACGTCTAATAGCCGTCAAAACATAGCCCGGCCGTCTAGGATAAAACAAGGCAAAATTTGGGCTGTCAGTGAAAATCGAATAGATGTCTAACCATAACCCAAAATAGACTAGTCATCAATTAGACGATTATTAGACGACTACATATATGTCTAATAGACGGTGAATATGGATCTAGGCTAAAATAAGGCTGAATTTGGGCTGTCAGTGAAAATCTAATAGACGTCTAACCATAACCCAAGAGTAGACTAGTCATCAATTAGACGACTATTAGACAACTACATATTTATGTCTAATAGACGGTTAATACGGGTCTAGGCTAAAATAAGGCAAATTGGGGCTGTCAGTGAAAATCTAATAGACGTCAACCATAACCAAAAACAGACTAGTCATCAATTACACTACTAATGAATGATTACATCTATACATGCAATAGACAACAAAATAATGGCTTTTCACTTAAATTCTTTTCAGTTAAATATACAGGTTCTCATAAATGACAATCCGTCCAAACAAATTAAATATAAAAGGTTTTATTTAGAAAAAGAACAAGATAATACACAATGATAAAAAAATAATAAATTAAATTTTACAAATACAATACAAATAAACATTAAAAGAAAATTACAACGTGTAACATAATAAAAATATAAAACATTGACAAAAAAAAAAAGTTAAATAAAAAATGTTAACAATATTTTTTGGTTTATAAAACAACCTGATTAATTTTCAGTTCCATAAATTCCATGTTTTATGTAAAGCACTTTGAATTACCTTGAAGATTGTTGTTGAAATGTGCTATACAAAATAAACTTGCCTTGCCAAATCAAAAACTCATTTTTCTTTCATAATGATCAAAAGATTAAAAGATATACAAATAATAGTAGGGTGCACAGGTTTCATGTTTACCCCCTTGTATTTAGATAATTACAGAGTTTTAGGGCACAAGGAAACACTACAGTACATGTGCATGTATGTTAATCTAACCACGTTTTACTCTGAGTCTGCACTGTTACCCGCTAAAATGTCACGGTTCCTACACATAATGTACATAAATAATAAACACGTGTCAAAATGAAAAACACAGATACTTACAAGACCAAAAGCAGGAAAGAATTTGCTTTAACATTTGCTGTTGCTTGCTCTCCGTCTCAACAGTTGTAAAATGCGGAAATGTTTTTCGCGAGATCTGGCAACAGTGATCGAGAGCTAACGTTCAAGTCTCGCGTTGCCAGTGGTCATGTCTCAGTAGAGCCACAGTGCCATGCCTAGCGTTGAGAATTGTAATTTTTATTTAACTTAAAATTAAATAGCCTACAGTCATGTGTGGGTGGTATATAATTATAATTAATATATGGCTTGGCTATACCTGATATATATATATATATATATATATATATATATATATGTATGTATGAATATATATGATATCGTAGAAGAATGTAAGATTGTGTGGCAGCAAAAATATGCTGTTTCAAATGTATACTTGCATATAAATGTATTATATGCATTATAATGTATAATGCAAGTATATCAAGAATCCCACAAGCTTTGTGGTCGAAAATGACTTAACACTATTTTGGTTACACTCATTGCTGGTCTGAATCAGGGCTATAGCCAAGCCGTAAAAACTAGACTATAAATTGCCTCGATTTCGCGGGTGGACTAAAAGCAGACTACACATGCCTATCCAATTCAGAGCTAAATCGTGACTACATATAGACCATGTCATGAAATGCCACTTACATCTTGTAGAAATCGTTGACATTGCGAACATGATGAGATATCAACCATCGCAAGCACTTCCTGTCCAAAAACTACAATAAATCAGGATTGACTATAGACCCCTTAAAAGTTTGTAAACATTGCAACGTTTCCTGGTGGGCGGGCTTAGCTGGAGGCAAAAAGAGACGCTGGACTCAATGTTGACAAGCGTAAGCTAGCATGTTTTAGGAGGGATTTATTAAACATAGATGCAGAAGAAGGTTCAGAACTGTCCGAATATGTACTGTCACTGACTCTGCGGGACCGTGACAGCTATTTTTTGTAAATTAACTTAAGTTTTGGATATTTCCTAGACAACATATGAATTACTTTCGGGTGGTTCGGGGAATTTTGTCAAGGCTTATTGTCTAATGTAACCTAACGCTGGGCTAACTATGATTATGGCTAGCAATGTGGATTATTTTAAGAGACCATTCAAAGGATGGCACACACATCTATCGCTGTATGTTTGTTAACATTTAAGCTAGCTAGTGCGCTGAAGGTTGGCGACTTTTCACCTGTAAAACAGAAACTTGCTGATTTGTACTAGATAAAACCAACAAACCATTACATATGCACCGATTATTTTACCTGATATGAAGTGTGCACTGCAAACACGAGCATTATTATGATCGTGTCAGTCCAGGCTGTACGCTGTATTGCATTCAACCACAATTGTCAACTTGATTTTTGTGAAGGAATGTCTGCCGGGATCTGGTAAAACTTTAGTTTTGAACCAAAAGTCCTGTTCCTTCTATTCTGGGAGCAAAAACACAACAAGACGACATTTTAAAGTCAAAACCTCAATTTTTAGCGCGGTTGCACTGAGTTCTTCCTTATGTTTTGCCTCCAGCTAGAGCGGTGACGTCACAGTGACGTAGGCGATTAAGGGATCTATTTGTGGGTTACAAATAGCCGGTCTGACTACGAGCTAAATTGTGGCTACGCACAGCCTACACAATATAACATGTCAAAGATGTGAAACCAAACACCTTGTAATCACTGTTGACTTCACTTACATGATGCAATATCATACAACTCGCAAGTTATTTTGGCAAAAACGACATGTAACCAAAGGAAAGATTATTTGGCTAAAAGTGGGTTACACATAGCCGGACTATATCGGGTCTATAGTTAACCGAAGACGGTGAAATGACGGCTATTGCTTGCTGGGATGTCGTTACCTCGACAAAACGATCTCGTGGCCGTTCCCACGAATTAATATCTTGTGGCCACGACATATTATCACGTTCCCACGAGTCTATATGTTGTGGCCACGACAAAACTAAATGAACCGAACATGTCCCCTCCCGGTCACCGTACTAACTGTCCAATGACAGGGAGTGTTACAAGTGAGAGAGGATTGGCTCTTCAAATTGAGGCTAAAGTTGATTGGTTGCTCCCACGTGTGTACTGTCCAATGGTATTTTACCACTCGATTGACTAATGGATAAAGAAAAGCATTTGGCAAACCGACAAAGAAAAGCAATTGGTAAATAGAGAAAGAAAAGCATTTGCCAAATTCTTTTTAAAAAAGCGATTTAAATGCGCATTTAAAATGATTTACTAATGAACTTTTTATTGTTTTATTGATCTACGTTTTAAAAAATGAATTAAATAACCCATTTCAAATTTGTCTATTTATTTATACATTCAAAAAAGATTTTTAAAATGTATTGTTTTATTGTTTTATTAAACTACATTTAAAAACAGGAATTAAATAAACAACTTTAAATATGTCTATTAATTTGCCCATATAAACAGTGAATCATTTATATACATTTTTATGTTTGAATTATTAAATTAATTAATTGATTCTTCTTTTTATTTTTAAGTGGCACCCCTGGTCCTCCATAGCTCAGAGGTGTGAACGACCAGGCTAAAACAGGGGGGGTTCATGAGTTTCAATGATAAAAAGACTGAAATTGTGCTATTTGGAAAAAAAAAAAGCAGCGTTTACTCGAAACAAGAGTCTGACACAGTTTTCATCCTGTGTAAAAAATTGTGATCATAATCTTTGATTCTGAGCTTAAATTTGATTGTCAGATAAACACAGTAGTAAAAAATAGTTTTTGTCAGTTGAGGAGGATTGCAAAATTAAAGTCAGTTTTTTTATCAAAGAATGATCTTGAAAAAGTTATACATATTTTTATAACTTCACACTTAGATTATTGTAATGCGTTATATGCAGGGGTTTGTCAGTCGTCCCTGTCAAGGTTACAATTGGTCCAAAATGCTGCGGCCAGACTGCTAACAAATACAAGAAAGAGACCATACTCCAATTTTGGCCGCTCTATACTGGCTACCAGTTAAACAACGAATTGTTTTAAAAGTTTTGTTATTCGTTTTGGCCCCAGAGTACATCAAGGATCTATTGAAAATTCAATCCTCCTCAAGATCGCTAAGACCTAACTCGCAGATTATGCTTATGGTTCCACGTACACATCTTAAGTGTATAGGTGATCGCACTTTCTCAGTTGTGGCCCCTAGGCTATGGAATGATCTTCCCTTCTCTGTGCGTTCTTTAACCTCTCTGCAGATGTTCAAATCATTTTGTACTCATCAATTTGTACTCACAGTCATTTGATGTGTAGTTTTATAGGTATTTACTTATGTATCTTAATTAATTGCTATTATTAGGGCCCGAGCACGATGGTGTGAGGACCCTATTGGAATTGCTCAGCCAATTCTTCTTCTCCAAAATGAATCGCATTTTTGAGGGCCTAAACGTTCTCAAAAACGTATGAAACTTCGTGCTACGTTTCACTTACAGTTATGAAATTCGGTAGACAGATGTAACAGCCCAATACCTACAAAAAAGCCCCTGGGTGCAAAGTTTGTAAACCCAACAGGAAGTGAGATATTTTGAATTTTCTCTACAAAATTTTGGCAGTTTTTGCCATTTCCACATGTTGTACTTTAACGAACTCCTCCTAGAGCTTTTATCAGATCAATGTCATATTTGGTCAGTCTAATCTAAAGGCCTTTGAGACGTTAAATTGCGAAGATCTAGAGTTTTCGCTGAAGGGCGTGTCCGTGGCGGCCTGGCAAAGTTCGATGTTTCGCCATGAAACAGGAAGTTGTTGTAACTCGGGCATACAATGTCTGATCTGCCCCAAACTTCACATGTGATAAGAGTCCTGTCCTAAAGACATCTATATGACAATATTCAGTAAGACATAGCGCCACCTGCTGGCAACAGGAAGTGGCATGCTTTATACTGTTCACTACCACATTCACATTTCATCATGCCCCGAAGTACCTAACATGCTAGAAACACGTTAAATCATGCAACACTTGGCTGAGTGCTAATGTATGCTAATAACGCCACGAAAGAAACAGGAAGTTGTTGTAACTCAGGCATACAATGTCTGATCTGCTTCAAACTTCACATGTTCAATGATAGTCCTTGCCTGAAGACATCAACATGGCAAAATTCAGTTACGGTCAAAGCGCCACCTGTTGGCAGCAGGAAGTGTGGCATTTCGAAATGACTTTGGCATAATTCTCCTGTAATCACTCGCTTACATGCATGTCGCCCACTGTTCGCTGTTTTCCTGAGGCCAACGGGTGGTGGTGAGCCCGGGTGCGAGGGCCCTTTCAACGCTGCTTGCAGCTTTAATTATTTTTTGTATTTTGTTTACGTATTGAAATGTTTTTCTTGTACAGCACTTTGGTATACTTTGCAGTTTTTAAAGTGCTTAATAAATGATAGATAGATAGATAGATAGACAGACAGACAGACAGACAAACAAACTGGCTGCACAGGGACACGAAGGTAGAGGATCCAAATGCAGGTTTTATTGAAAGGGTAATCCACACTTGAGGTCCAGAACAGGCAAACAGGTAGGGATGGGTAGTTTGACAGGTAGTTTGACACCCAGTGTCGACACACGTGTCAAGTTTTTGACACACTAGTGCTCCGAAACAGTGCTCCGGAGCGTTGCTTGAAATGAGGCTGTCACGTGACCTGTGGAAATGAAGCTTTGTTGCCTCACTGACACATCACGTCTGGCTCAAAAGAACTAATATTTTCTAAAGCTGGGGACGTGATAGGTAAAAAAGGAGCCGCTTAAGGTCCAGCACAGTGAAACGAATAATATTCTTGAATAAAAATATGAAATTGCATTTGTATTTGTGCATTTGTGTTTTTTCAACAAAGTGCATGTTTGTGTTGTTTTGTAAGGAACACACAAAAAGTGGTGCAATGAAAAAATCACAGACCTAATTTATTGGCGTATTAAACATTCTATTTAGAAGGTGAAAAGATACAAGTTTGATGCGAGTAAAAATGAAAAACAAAGTCTTTGTTATTGTATTATGCAAAATGCAATGAAATTTCGCTGCACACACACGCACCGCCATCTTTCTAATATGGTTATAAAATATACAAATAAACCTTACAATGACATCCCAACGAACAAAACTGAATGACTCAGGTGCTGTAGTAATTTTTATTGACCACCAGATGGCGAAGTAGATTACTGTTTCAAAAGCTTTGAAGCACCAATGCAGTTTTGTTGTAAAAGCCTGCTTCAAAAGCCTCATTCGGCACATCCCTACAAACAGGCAAACAGGCATATATCCACAGGAAGGCAGTCCAAACAAACAACAAAGCAGAAACACACAGGCAGACAGGGAAATCCAGGAAACAGGCAAAGATTAAAAACCAAGAACACGGGAACAAATGATAGAAAATTCAGAACACTAGACAGTGCTTTGCAGGGAATGGATGAGTGAACCAGGCTTATATAGGCAAAGTGAACAAGGCTAATGAGCTAAAGGTAACGAGATAACAAGGAGGCATGGTCCAATGAGTGTCCATGGTAACTAACAAGGGGAACAGCAGCAGGGAAACAAGAGGTGAACACACCATAGAGTGGTGCAGGCATGACATCACTTTGTAGGCCAAAACATGGAAGCAAGTTAGCATTTTAGCACTTCCGGTTCCATTGTGCCGAAGTCAATGGGTTTTTTGAATAAGATTTTGGTTAAATGGCTGAAATAAGGTCTGTGGTGAACACAAGCTCAAGACACTTTCACGTTTTATTCTACAACATAAAATACATCACTATTATCCCACTTGTGATTTTTTTTTTAAGCTGTTCAAGGATTAGTCCACATTTAAAAACTTTTCCTGATAATTTACTCACCCCCATGTCATCCAAGATGTTCATGTCTTTCTTTCGTCAGTTGAAAAGAAATTAAGGTTTTTGAGGAAAACATTCCAGGATTTTTCTCCATATAGTGGATTTTGTGGATTGACGAAAGAAAGACATAAACATCTTGGATGACATGGGGGTGAGTAAATTATCAGGAAATGTTTATTTAAAAGTGGAATCCTTTAAGTGTCTTGAAAAAGGTGGTTGCTAACAAGTGGCTAAATGGGACTACAGAGGCTGTCGGCAATATTAAATGTCATCACAACAAACAGGTGAGCTCAATCCGCTTTTACAGCCTCATTATGCTCATAATTGTGCTCTCATAATCTAGTCTAACTCAAACATTCTGGGAAAATGTTTTTAGATAAAAACTGAAAGAGCTGTTGGAAGCTTAGTGATGGTGACGTTGAAGTCGAGCGACCGTGATGAAGTTCGTTTTAGCCTACCTTTAGCTTTTTACTTCTGGCAACTGCATTTATGCTTCAAATTTCATAAAATTTGTGTCATTCTGTCAACATTTTCTTGATGGACAAAACATGTAAGTATCATAAACCTTTGTTGATCACAGAGCTTGTTTTTTTGCAATAATCCAAAAGCCTATGGAAAAATCCTATTGGGATTTTGTCGAGGGAACCAGTGTGATGCTAACTGCCGGTTGGCCTACAAAGTGACATCATACCTGCACCACTCTATAATGGAGACACAGGGAACACAGACAGTGACAAAAATATCCAAAAATCACATTATCCCAAATATTTCCAAAAATGTTTCAATCCAGAGAAATCCACTATTTTAACCAGTGTAATGGCCCATGTCATTGCGAAGCCTGCCAATGACGTCTTATCTGCATTACCCCGATTTCCAGTTTACTTCTATAGAAACCATGGAAACACCAAAACGCTTTAAAGCAGAACCAAGTAACTTTTTTTACCTTCATAAATAGTTTTCTAAGTCCTTACGATGGTTAAATGACTTGTAGTGGTGTGTTTGAGGCGAGCACTAACCCCCTCTGGCACGTCTACGCCAAAAAACAGCACTTGCAAGTTGAGCTGCGCCGACCCGACACAATCTCGCCTCATGTTCACGTTCACGCGAGAGTGACAAAATGCTTTACAGTAATTCAAAAACAATGTATATATTATGACTTTATAAGACAATTTCGAAAATTACCCACCTCCATCAAGATTTCTTGTACTGTATTTGCAAAACTACTGTGCTGGTGAGCGTTGTAGTCGTTGTAGTCCAGAGCTGTGCTTGGAGTATTTACGACAGTGTGATTCACTAAAGGAACCTGTAGGGGGAGCTTCGCAAATCTTACTGAGTTCCACTTTAATATAGTATGTGTTTTATTAGACAGTTGAGCAACTGTTTCGATACATTTATTGACAGAAAACAAATAATTGTTATAGCTCAACATGGGTAGTCTTATTGTTTGAATCTCTCGTTTTCTTGATTTACCGTGAGTAACATATTTGTACCATGCCTAAGAGACAATGCTATTTTGGCAAGCAGCATAGCATAATCAGAAAGAGCTTTCTAGTAACAGTAATACAGCATTTTGTCCACCGTACAGTATAATTTAAAATTAATTGCACTCCATTTAGCAACACAAGTCATCCAGCTTGTATTAATGATATTCTAATATCGAACTACCGCAGTGTGCAACAAATGTCTCATACCAGCCACCAAGCGAATACACAGAGTAATGATATAAAATAACTTTCAACACACTCAAATGTATTACCCCACAATTTTAATTAATCAGATAAAGTGACCTGTATGAGCATTGTATTGTACTGTATGAGTACAATACAAGTTATGTTTGATTCTGTATTAGAATAAATCTAGTTGTCCACATGACCCAGGGTTTCCTTGCAGAACATTGCGCAGAGCATCACACTTCTTATGCCATCGCTTTCCTAGGTAAACAGCGCACACACTACCGCTCAAAAGTTTGGGATCGGTAAGATTTTTAATGTTTTTAAAAGAAGTTTTGTCTGCACTAAGGGTGCATTTACTTAATTAAAAATACAGTAAAAACAGATATTGTGAAATATATTACAATTTAAAATGACTGTTTTCTATTTGAAATATTTTAAAATGTAATTATTCTTGTGTTGGCAAAGCTGAATTTTCAGCATCGTTAATCCAGTCTTCAGTGTCACATGATCCTTCAGAAATCATTTTCAATGTCAATTTGCTGCTCAAGAAACATTTATTGTTTACAATTGTACAAAATATTTGTGTACAATTTTTTCAGGATTTTGATGAATAGAAAGTTCAAAAGAACAGTGGTTATTTGAAATCTAATCTTTTGTAACATTATAAATGTCTTTACTGTCACTTTGATTGATTTAATGCATCCTTGCTGAATAAAAGTATTAATTTTTTAATTTCTTTTCAAAAAAATAAAAATAAAAATTCTTACTGACCCCAAACTTTTGAACGGTAGTGTACACAGCCATCCATGTAATTTAAAAGAAAACGGGACTCATCTGACTAGGCAACCTTCTTTCACTGCTTGAATGTCCTGTTCTGATACTCATCTGCCCATTGTAGCATTCATGTGGACAACTAGATTTATTCCAACACAGAATCAAACATAACTTATATGTAAGTTATGTTTGATTCTGAGAGCCTTGCCATTTCAGAGATACTCTGACCCAGTTGTCTTGCTATAACAATTTGGCCCTTGTCAAAGTCATTCAGATCTTTATTTCTGCCCATCTTTATTTCTGCCCATCTATCACGTTGATTACGAGAACTGATTGCTTACCATCTAATCTACCCAGATGTGACATGACGTGAAGGCCAAGTATTGTAGCCCAGAATTTATTATCTGCATTTAACCCATCCAAGTTAGTGCACACACATTAGGAGAAGTAGGTAGCGAACACACACACACACACACACACACACACAAGAGCAGTAGGCAGCCATTGGCTGCAGCACCGGGAAGTGATTGGGGGTTAGGTGCCTTTTTCAAGGTCACCTTAGTCATGGGAACTGAGGGTGGAAAAGAGCGCTGGTTATTCACTCCCACACCAACATTTTTCCTGCCTGTATTGAGAATCGAACCAGCAACCTTTGTGTTACTGACTCTCTAACCATTAGGCCACGACTGCCCCACATGTGTATGTGTGCGTGGTGTGCAAAATATGATTTATCTTTGAATAAAAGCATCTACTAACTGCATAAATGTAAAAGGCAGCAATGATATGCCACATGTAATCTAACACTACCCATTATATATGTTTTCCAGCTCAGGTACCAAGTGGACAAATCTTTACAACCCCACCAGGAGGATTCCCATGTAAGACAATCATGCATGTGTGTGGAGAGAGGGACACCGGTGTTATCAAGACCTTGGCAAAAGAAATAGTGGTTCAATGTGAGCGCAGCCACTACCAGTCTGTGGCCATTCCTGCTATCTGCGCTGGTCAGTAGCTTAACTTTTACTTATAATGCAAAATAATAAACCATTTGTCTTTTTTGGTGTATGTTGATGTATTTTTTCAATATGCTGGAAACATTTTCTTGCAGGACAAGGAGGTTTGGATCCAAATGTGGTGGCCAAGTCCATTCTAGAGGGAATAAAGGATGGTGTTCAAGGAGCGAATCTTCAACATCTCAAAACTATTCGGATCATTCTGCTGAAGATTAATGTTTTCCTGGAGTTTAAAGCGATGGCACAGCAAATCTTTGGTGGTAATACACAGTTGACAGGTGAGGATAAATCTGCGCCATGCAGAGGCAATACATTTTTTTTATTAAATATGTCCATCTCATGCATTTAAATAAATATATTTTAGCTTTTGTCAATGTTTTACAGTGTTTAACAGCGAGACACTCATGATGTGTTTTTGTAGTTCAACACAGACATTAGCATCACCCTGGTTCCCTTGACAAAAAGCCAATATGATTTTTCCATTGGCTTTTGGATTATTGCTTAAAAAAAATAATCTCTGTGACCAACAAACATCTATGATTCAGATACACTTTAGGTTAATCATGATAATCTTCACAAATTAAAGGGATAGTTCACCCAAAAATGAAAATTTGATGTTTATCTGCTTACCCCCAGCGCATCCAAGATGTAGGTGACTTTGTTTCTTCAGTAGAACACAAATGAACTCCAACCGCTGCCGTCTGTCAGTCAAATAATGGGAGTGAATGGGAACACAATCAATAAGAGTCGAAAAAACGTGCATAGACAAATCCAAATTAAACCCTGCGCTCGTGACGACACATTGATGTCTTAAGACACAAACCGATCGGTTTGTGCGAGAAACCGAACAGTATTTATATCATTTTTTACCTCTAATACACCACAATGTCCAACTGCGTTCAGCACTCGCTTAGTGAGGTCTGATCACGCTCTAACAACGGCGCATATACTTCAATGAGTGCGAGACATCACTGCCGTTGTCAGAGCGTGATTAGACCTGACTAAGCAAGTGCGGAACGCAATTGGACATTGTGGTGTATTAGAGGTAAAAAATGATATATACCGTTTGGTTTCTCGCACAAACCGATCGGTTCGCGTCTTAGGACATCAATGTGTCGTCACGAGCCGCAGGGTTTAATTTGGATTTGTCTCTGCACGTTTTTTCGACTCTTATTGATTGTGTTCCCATTCACTCCCATTATTTGACGGACAGACGGCAGCGGTTGGACTTAAAAATCATCATTTGTGTTCTACTGAAGAAACAAAGTCACCTACATCTTGGATGCGCTGGGGGTAAGCAGATAAACATCAAATTTTCATTTTTGGGTGAACTATCCCTTTAACACTACTTTTATGAATTTTGAAGCTTAAATACAATTGCCAGACTATAAACGTACTACGCCACCATCACATGACCTCAACATCACCATCGTTAAACTTCTGATAGTCTTTTCAGACTCTTTAGTCTTTATTTAAAAACATTTTTCCTGAAAGTTTGAGTTATAAAAGTTATAGCACAATTATAAACACAATGAGGCTGCAAAAATGAACTAGTCCGCAGATGAGTTTAAAGGTAAAAGCTTTTAAATAATCACAAGGAAGTATTACTGATGTATTTTATGTCGTAACATAAAATGTAAAAATATCTTGAGCTTGTGTTACCACAGACCTTATTTCAGGCATTTCACCACCAACTCATTTAAAAAAAAACTTGACTTCTGGACGCTGGAACCGAAAGTGCTACAATGCTAACTCGTTTTCTGGTTTTGGCCTACAAAAATACATCATCCCTGCATCACTCTATTGACAATATCGCACTTTCACCTTTTTCAGCTCCTGCACCACTTGTACCTACAAGCATAACCTCCAGAGGGCGCAATAGATCGACTTTCTCATCCAGATCCCGATCACTTTCTATACCACACTCTATTGACTTGAGTTCTCTAGTCACAGCTTTGCCAGTCACAGACAACACAGCACCATTTCTAGTCATTGGTCACACCAGTAATGAAGTATCTGATGCCTGCAGAGAACTTCAGCGGGCTTATGACAGCCAATGCTCCACACACTCCTTCCACCCAGAGGAGACAGAACACCTTACTCTGGATGAGATGAACCAGCTGCACTCTAAAATCAATTCACTGCACCTGCAGCTGGAACGGATCAGCTCTGGAGGATGGGTAGTGAAAGGGCTGAAGGATGGTGTGAATGAAGTGTTCAGACTGATACAAGGTGCACTTCTCAGACAGGTGAGAAAGAAAACATTAAAAGGAAAAGAGTACTCTCTAGAGTCTAGGCAATCCCCTGCTGAGCATATAATTGGCATATATAATAAATATGAAAAGAAAGAAAGAATGTTTTAGTAAAGCCTAACATTTTTTTTTCTCAAACTTTAAGGTAAGAGAGAAGGACCAGACATCCCTCTTCACTCAAGTCACGTGGTGCATTCTGGGACCACGGGGTGTTTGGCAGAAGGTTCCCATAGAGGTGAATTATAAGCTTGAGAGAAATGATGTGAAAGATGGAATTGTGGATGCACAGGGTGTGAAATGGACTGTGGATTTGAGAAAGATGGAGGCCACAGCATGTGATTCAGGACAAGTGACGGCTCTCAAACGACTGGAGAACCTTTCAGGTGAGGACGCTTTCATAAAATATGAAAATGACCCTAATTATTACAAGTTATGTTTGATGTTGCGTTGGATAAAATTTAGTTGTCCAGCTGAAAACCACTGATACATATGTGATATAAAATGAAACATCCTTGATAATAATCAAATTAAATCACCTTCACTATTGCAAACCTTCACTATTGCATTTCAGATTTCTCTTTGCCCATCAACTGGGACAACATGAGTCAAAATGATCATTTAAAGGTGACTGATTTAGATCCACAATCTGCGGAGTACCAGAATGTAAAGGCAGATTTCAAGAAGACCGTCACAAAAACAGTGCTCAAGGTTTGACACTCAACATCATCATAGTGTGATTTACATGACAAAAACCACTGTAAAGGACATAAAAACGGCTTTTAAAGAACCACACAATGTCTTAAATCATATCTAAACATGCCAAGTGTTGTATTTCTGTGTTAGAGTTAAGGCTGATTTATACTTCTGCGTACTGCGATTTACCCTTTGTGAATGCAAAGCCGGTGTGTCGTATCTGCAATGAAGTTGTCGCTGTTTGCAAATAATATAATATTAGGGGCCGTTAACATGTCTCATCTAAAAACACGTGGAAAGCGCGGCCGCGCCGCTTTCTCCACCTTTCCAGAGGGCTTGTGCTGTGGCGCCTGTTGTTGCTATGCAACCATGAACTGCGCTCTCCACGATGACGAGGGAGTATCAGCAAAGGATTAATTGATTTCTAGCCCTTGCATTAGTTTTAATACTAGATATATTTATGGAGATGATAAATAAAAACCCGCCCTGTACAGCTATGATCAGCTGTTCGGCTGAGCTTTCGATGTTTTGTTATGGAAAAGCTGAAGCTGATCAGTTGGTTCTTGTCACATGACCAGCGGTGCGCTTGCGGCATTCTGAAAAGTTGAGATGTTTTCATCTCGCCGCTGCATATGCAAGCCTGGAAAAAAACGAGCTTGCACCGCGTGCGCATCGCGACCGTGGCGCGCCTACATTTGAAATAACAAACTTGTGATTGCCAAAAGACATGTTAAGCCTTGTTTAAGCTGGATTTATACTTTCGCCTGGCTCCGCACCGCGAGCCTCTGCTGACTGCGCGCGCATCTCCCCAAATGGACGAGACGTTTATGTTCGACGCGCTCGCCGTTGTTCTATTCTTTGAAACGACAGGGGGCAACTCGGAGAAAATTGTTCTCTTGATCAGAAGTAAACAGCGGTGAGAAGAAGAATGGTACATGTAAAGGCCTGTACACACCGGGACGAATATCGCATGCGTTTATCGCCAGCGTTTTTCGAGACGTTTTTTGTGTTCATACCCAAGCGATTTTCACTGGCGAGGCGCAGAGTGAATTAACGTGCACATTCACTCCCTGACAGTATGTGGTGCTTGTGCTTAACGGTAGTGCAAATAAACATATTTATGATGTTAATAAAGTTAAAGAAGATAAAAATGCAGATATTAAATGGCATATATGACATATAAGAGATGGTAGTCAGAAACAGTAATGCAAATAAACATATTTTATGAAATAGACATTCTCAACTATATTTCTTGAATGTAAAAGAAAAAAACAAACAGTAAAAATACAGAAATAATACACATCTATTGGTGTGGCCAAGAAGTGGCAGAGCACCCATAGCATGCGTCTCAATCAGCTCCTAGTTCAGTAGTCAGGGCACTGATCAGGAAGTTGGCCACAGTCATTTACACGGTATACTGATACACGACCTAGGGAGCTAGGGAGCTGTTTGAGACGCAGGGATAGTTTGTAGGGGTCTTCCTCGACTACTTACTTTCTGTTCGTCGTCTTGGCATCAATGTGTGCTCGGCAAGACCATTTTGTGCTTGAGTGCCACTAAGTCGTGTTTTACTGTAACTTCAGCATCTCCAGGCACGTGAACAAAAGCATTTATGTTCAACTCATTAGTCGGCCAGTTTTTAACGCGGCGCGTCAAACCAAAAAAAATAACCCAAGGTGTTTTTTTAAAAAATGACGCTTTTACGCCTGGCGTTTTTTCGTGTCAGTGTCAAGCGGCAACCTCCCCCAGTTTCTCAAGGCCAATACGTAAGTGACTTAAACTGCAATTCATCGACTGGCCGCTAGGTACAGGCTCCAAAAGAGAGCAGAATCTCTCATTGAGTCCCATGTAAAAATGGCCAATTTTACAGCAGAAAAAAACATGTTTACAGGTTGGTTCAAATTGTGGTTTTGGTCTATTCTGCTAATTTTGCCCTTCATGACAACTCTGAGGGGGGTGAATTTTTTTATAACGCATCCGTTTAAATTATATTAAGCCTTAAAGTTCTGCATAATTAAGGGCGTGGTCACTTGAGTGACAGGTGGATCGCGCTGCTGTCTGTGAGCCGTCATGTTACCTCAGCTAATTCCAGCCGCTGAATTTGGCATCTCTGCCGTGTTTGTGCTTTTTTCGGGATTATTTTATACAATTATAAAATAATATGGTTTGCTGTGTTAATGATCGAGACTCGAGACAAATGTGCATCTGTGTACATGTGCTTGCATGCGGAAGATAAACAAAACACATGTTGGATCATTGGCATTGGCTAAGTTTTGTTCGTGAGATTTACTATGACTATGGCTGAAGAATATCCCTCTCAAGACACCACAAACTCCGACAGCACTGCTTGGATATTATAACTAAAACTGCTGCATTTTGGACGCGGGCTCATTTGTTTGTGATTTGATCATATGCAGTTTTACAACACCAAACCCTGCTCAGGTTGCATAATTTCTTGAAGAAAGACGATGGAGAGCAGATCATTCATAAGAAATGTGATGCAAACAATGGATAATCGATATTTCATGGATTTAATGCTTTTGTGGACAAAAAGTACTGTTTTTTTCCCGTTTGATTTTTCGTGTTGACGTGCAAACCTGACACAAATTTCAACTGGAGCATATCATAAAAAAGACGCCATAGATTGACAGTAAACCTTTAGAACTTTCTAATAATATAACTTATCTTTATAAACTAATAAAGATAAGTTATATAATTAGAATATTAATATTTTAGATAGTATCTCCTTTACCTGCTAACATGATCACGTCGAGCTAGGCGGGCGTGGTTTCAGCAACCAGTCACATCAGCTCCAACCACGTCCCGCATCTTTGCCCATTTTCAGTTATCCGGGAGTGATGTGTGATGACGCGCAGCTAAGATGGCAGCGGCCTCATTTTCGCCTCAAAACTGCTCTTCAGAAATCTACGGGTGACGTCACGGACACTACGTCTATATTTTTTTACAGTCTATGGTCAGTGTCCACACTCACATTGGCGCCCTTTGTTTAGTCACGAGGCGTTAAACATCGGCGATAATCGCGCGCGATATTCATCCCGGTGTGTACAGGCCTTAACGATGTTTATTCTAGTTTACACCAAAACCACACTGCAAAAAGAATTGTGTAAAACCCAGTAAACCTTGAGATTATTACTTGAGACATTAGATCAAAATATATGGATATGAGAACATATACAACGTATACAACTAAATTAACAATCTCTGAAATATTTTCTAATTTCACTAAACATTTTAATTTAGTTCCATGAAATTTTTTTTTATTAAACATGGACCTTTATTTTCATTAAAGGGGATTATTTCTGGTATTGTATGCACATTTTGTAAATGTTAAACGATTAATTTAGACGATGCGGATTTAGGGATGTGGAGCGCGCGGAAAGTTACAAAATTTGACGCGCACACCGCGAAATAACACGTCGAGTATAAATCAACCTTTACCCCTTATTTACACTGCACGCGTGTGCGGCACGTTACGGTTTCGGCAAGGTTTTTTAACTTCGAATCTCTTGCCATAAATTTCTGGCCTCCTAGTGATGTGCAATATGAGCAGGAGTCTTCACAGGGTGATTATTTTGACTTTTTGTATTTGAGCTGTGCGGCTTGGACGCGGCATCCGTCAAAAATAGGTTTGGCGCCTATCTTTAGCAGCGAGCTGCTTCTGGGCCGCTTCTGAAACGTGCCGCGGTGCGGCTGGTGTAAACACAAGCATTGACTAGAGTGGCCGCGGATCAGCTCCGGTAGCCGTGTCACGACGACCGGCTACCGGAGCTGGGGCTGGTTGCACCAGCTTTGCGTAAGTTACAACGTAGCCTAGTTTTGACATAAATGGGCACAAAGTTACAACTTATGCACTACTAAATATTTTTGTGTTGCACCATTAAACTTAGTTGAAGCATAACTCTACGTATACACTAAATATTTACGGAAGCCTCCTATCAGGAGTAACGGTTGAAATAAAATAGCAGACTGACTGAACTGCATCAATAACTGCTCGTTTTACCTGACAGACTTCATTCTTTACACATATATGATGCTGCTGACATTTACACTTTCTTACATTTTAAGAAAGAGAACATTATGTGAAAAGATTACTTTGTTAGCCACTCTTCAACACGAACCCGTTAAATAGCGTGCCGCTGTGTGCATCGGTCCCATCACTCCGTGTTGTGCATGTCAAATAAAATCAGTCATAATCAATAAATGTAATTTCTTGTTTTTTTTTTTTTTTGTATCAGTATTTATTTATTGATCCTTATTAATTTCATTTCAAATACAGTTTCTGAATGTTATTTACATATAAAAACATTCATGATTAAGTAGTAGGCTATTATATTTAATGGCAACTTATTTTTACTGTTAGCTACGTAAGGCAAAATCAGTCAGAATGAAGGATAAACTGAAATTCACGGAATTTCAACTTCTGCTCATGTATTTGAAGGATCACTGAGGGTAAACGTCATATTATGCGACTACGCATTACTTTATGGAGACCTTACGAGCTACTAGCTACGTTCTGCCTTAAGAACAAATGGTGCAACCAAATAAAGTACAGAGTTAGTTACAAACTAGCTAGTAGTTACTAAGCCACTAGTGTGGACTTTACGTTCCTGTTTAAGAAAGAACTTAAGAACGGCTGGTGCAACCCTACCCTGATCCACAGGCACTCTAGTCAATGCTTGTGTTTACACCAGCCACACCTTGCTTATTTTTGACGGACGCCGCGTCGAAGCCGTGCAGTAAATACAAAAATAAAAGATCAAAAACCTGTCAATTTCAAAATAAACACCCAGCGTAGACTCATGTGTGATATCAAAAACACAACGATAAACAGAATTAAACTGGACAAAACAAACATTTAACTTACCCATGTTAGAACACAAATTCGAGAAAAACAACGTAGGACAGGCAAAAACCT
Organism: Culter alburnus; assembly: GCA_028476615.1. Taxonomy (NCBI): domain Eukaryota; kingdom Metazoa; phylum Chordata; class Actinopteri; order Cypriniformes; family Xenocyprididae; genus Culter; species Culter alburnus. The sequence continues at coordinate 76,837 of JAOTNS010000684.1, read as the reverse complement.
GTATTTTAGAGGCTATTTTCTAGCGATCCACAGAATCTTTTGAATGTCTTTCAGAACTTCAAATTAAAAGCTCTCAATTCATCTCAAAAAAACGTTCTCATACTTTTATTTTGAAGGCAAAATCACTAAAGGCGAAGTGTCTATTTGTCTATTTCAGAACCAGCCGCTATCAAAATAATCTGGCTGCGGGCATGGGCTATTATTGCTGGTGGGCCAGTTTTGGCCCACGGGCCACCTATTGCCGACCACTGGTCTACAGCAAGGCTAGATTACTGTACTAAACATTTATAAATTTTAAAACTGTTTGTCTAGTTACTGTCCCATGTTTTGATTTTGTATGGTTGTATAGTCATTACCATTTGCTTCTATGAAGAACAAGAGATGTGAAGTCCATCAATATATTTGTTTATGGCTGTTTGTGTGCAAATGCATTTTAATAGATTGAGCGCATCCAGAACATGAATCTTCGGCGGTTATATGAAGGACGTAAAAAAGAGCTGGAGAGCAGAAATGGTCTCACTGTGGGAGCAGGAGAGAAGACCCTTTATCACGGCACATCAGAGGTGTCCTGCTCATCCATCATGAAGTCAAACTTTAACCGCAATTATGCTGGGCAAAATGGTAAAAAAAAACAAAAAAACTTTTATGGTTCATTAATTTGAAATAAATAGTTAACCCAAAATTATGAATTATGTCACTATTTGTTAGTGACCGACATATATATCGCCAATGATTATTTTTGGCATTTTTTAATAATGTAGGTTTTTCTGTTTTGCTGATAAGTGTCATAAGCAGGACTTTTATTTTGACAGCACTGATACACAGTGCGCTCTGTCATATTCATGTCATATTTGCTGCATCCTATACTCAAAAATAGCATTGCCTGGTCCCATTAGTTAATTTTAGTAAATGCATTAACTAACAGTGAGCAATTATATGCTTTTCCAAAAAAGTGAAAAGCAAAAATGGCAAAAAGCACCTTAAAGGATTAGTTCACTTTCAAATGAAAATTAGCCTAAACTTTACTCACCCTCAAGCCATCATATATGACTTTCTTCTTTTCTGATGAACATAATCAAAGAAATATTAATAAATATTCTAACGCATCCGAGCTTTATAATAGCAGTGAACGGGACCCTATGTGTTAAAAAGGCCATTATATTCATAAGAATAATATGCCTTGTGATATAAATCTCTCTCTCTCTGTTTGCCGAGATTGAATGATTGACAGACAGCATCCAGCACAGCAGCCAATCAGCGCTCACGGATTGACGTGCAGGCGATCATCCCGCCCATAGCGCTTAGCGCAAAGTTGAAAGCGAGTCCGGCGGAGCGCTGACACAGATGCTGAACTTTTCTGTTTTATATATTATATAGTTTTATTCATTGTTCGGGTGTTGTGCGTCTATTGAAAAAAAACCACACACACACAAATACTGAAAACACCCAACTAAGACAACTCTTTAACTTTCTACTAATAACTGAGTTGTTGTGGTGACAAATAAACGGGTTACTCCCATATTTCAACCATTTTGCCTACGTCTCTTACCAGACACCCTGTGGCGGGTTTCAAACCTAACCAGCAATATACTCCAATGAGAATGTGCTACCAACAGCTAACTCATTTTTTCATGGTCCTTCGAGCCGGAGTGAGACTTGCTGCAGGCTTATAAGATGTCAACATATGCAGAAGATGAGCCAACTGGGCGCGTCAGAAGGAAGACTGCCCTTCCTGCCCGATATGAGGATTATGATCTAACTGGCTTTGCCCTGCCTACGTTGTATCCAGAAACCCGTGTCACCACGCACTCAGATACCCTCCAACCTGTCAGAAGGTGAAGACCAAAAGGAGGGCGCAACAGCATTCAGTCTTCCGCCGGTTCCAGGTGATGACCCTCACAGTTCAGAAGAGTGGTCCGACACAGACCCAGGCAGGTCTGAGAATGCTATACTTAAGCAACGAAACAGAAATCTCCGCCATGCAAATGAGAACATGCGTCACACTGTACAGATGATGCAACAGGAAAAGGATGCATTGCAGCTGACAAATCAGCAGTTTGCTCAAGAGCTCACACAGCTTAAGCGGCAGATGCAGCAGCTACAAATTCAGGTTGATCAACAACAACCTCAGCCCCATTCATCTGCCATTCCTGCTCAACAACCTCATCCTAGCAAACCTATTCCTGCACCACGCCATGTTAAGCACGTGCAGCCTGCGGCCAGAAGCTTCGGGCCAGTACCAGCACCACGCTTCCGGCGAGACAGTTATTCAAGTCAAGAACAATCTCCAGCTTTGGTGGCTGCTCCCAGAGACAAAATGTACTCTCCCTATGACATTCCAAGTGCCCAGCCAACCAGTTGGGGGGCGCCAAAGGAAGAGGAACGCTACCACCATGACCGTGATTATTATCCCTCATACCAGCGGGAGTATGAAACCTCCTCACCTTATGATTCTGCCTGGCGCCACAAAATGCCCCATAGTTCTCCAAGTCAAGTGCCTCAGTTTGAGCCAGAGTCAATGTACAGAGGCCCTACTCCCACCATACCAGACTTTGTACATCCAAACCCGAGAGAGTTTTCACGGTTGAAGATCGCCTTAGAGAACACACTTCCTGCTAGTGCCACGGAGAGGTATAAATTTCAGATTCTTACAGACCATCTCAAGCTAGAAGAAGCGTTACTCATCGCTGATTCATACAGCCATTCTCAATACCCCTTCACAAGAACGATGGCCGCGCTTGACCAGCAGTATGGTCAGCCACACCAGCTTGCATTACAACGAATAGCAGAACTTATGGATGGCCCAAATATCAGCAGTGGGGACATAAAAGCATTCAGACTGTTTGCACTTAAAATTCGGTCGCTCGTTGGTATGCTGGGGCAACTTGGAAAGAAGGGCACCTTTGAATTGCAGTGTGGCTCCCATGTCTCCAGATTATTGGGGAAATTACCACATGATCTCAGGTCAAGTTTTCGCCGATTTGCACATCCACACCGTGTTCCAATTCCAACACTTCTGGATCTTTCTGAATGGTTGGAGTACGAAATCCAAGTACAGGAGGACACGTCAAGATTTGCAACTAGCCAACGTAGAGGGCTCACTGCACGGACCAGAGAGGTAATCAAAGAACACAAGCCCTTTAACAAGAATGCAAACATTTTGCTGAACACTGAGAAAGCCCTGCTTGACACAAATACCTCAGCTCCTACTGTGAAAACTGTTCCAAAACCCTACTGCCCCCTACTGCGATCAAACTAAGCACTCCTTGAATAACTGCTCAAATTTCAAGCAGCTCACTACAGATCAGAAGCGTAACTGGGTCAAGGAGAACAATCGGTGTTGGCGTTGTGGCAGGAGCCATCAAGCAACTGAGTGCAGTCTGAAAATGCGCTGTAAGCAGTGTAATGGTCGACATCTGCTTGTTCTTCACGACATTACAGTGAAAAGTGCTAAGAGCTCACAGACTGTGCCAATTGAAGCTGCTTCCACTCCTGCAACTAACTCCTGTCTTCTTAATACCATGAACGAGATTCTTCTCATTCGAAAGCCTCCTGCCAGCCGAAAAGTCCTGCTGAAGATAAGTAAAGTAATACTCAGGAATGGAAAACACCACATGACTGCCTATGCCATCCAGGATGACGGGTCAGAAAGAACCATCCTTCTTCACAGTGCTGCTCAACAGCTTGGCCTCAAAGGTAAACCAGAAGACCTACCACTCCGCACAGTCAGGCAAGAGCTCCAAGTCCTCAGTGGTGCCGTGGTGTCATTCTCTATCTCTCCCCTGTCACAGCCCAAGAAGGTGTTCCACATTAAAGGTGCATTTACAGCCCAGCAGCTTAGTCTGGCTGAACATACACATCCAGTCAAAGCTTTAAGGGAGAAATATCACCACCTGAGGGGTCTTCCCACTAAGACATCTAGAGACTGTGCATCCTGTGCTGCTCATCGGGTCTGACTACCCCCATCTGATTACTCCAGTCGAGCTGGTCCGCCTTGGACCACCAGGGGGGCCTGCTGCTGTTAAGACGCGGCTTGGATGGACATTGCAGGGGCCCGTGCAGCATCTCCAGTGGGAAACTAATGAACAACACTGTTTCTTTACCTCAACTTCATCTCCTGAGACAGATCTCTTTAAGCATGTTGAAAGACTGTGGCAGATGGATGCGCTACCCTGGCGCAATGAGAAGACCAGCACCAGATCCAAACAAGACCATGAGGCAATCGAGCTCCTTAATGCTAAGACGGTCAGGGTTGAAGTAGATGGAATAAAAGAGATATACCACTCCTCTATTGCGGGTCAAAAACATGCCACAGCTGAAAGCTCCCAAAGAGGCAGTGATCTCACAGCTGAGAGCTACAGAGAAGCGACTGGTTAAAAATCCAGAACAAGCAGCTGCTTACTCAGCAGAAATCCACAAACTGGAACAAGCAGGCTATGCTGGTTAAGCTGGATCAGCATGCTGAACAGGACTCTGCCTACTCATGGTATATCCCACACCATATTGTCCACCACAATGGGAAAAACAGTGTAGTTTTTAATTGCTCCTTCAGTTATCAGGGCCAAAACCTCAACGAGCTGTTGCTCCCAGGGCCAGTACTGGGACCGTCTCTACTCGCTGTTCTGCTCCGATTCCAGGAACACTCCATTGCAGTCAGCAGTGACGTACGTGGGATGTTCCACCAGGTCAGGTTGCTCCCAGAGGACAGACCACTGCTGCGTTTTCTCTGGCGAGATCTCAAGGTGCAGGAACAACCTAATGTTTTTGAGTGGCAGGTCCTTCCCTTTGGAGTCCCTGTTGTGCAGTGTACGCCCTTCAAAAGCATGTCCTTGATCACAGCAGACCTGAAGAAGACGTCAGACATTCAGTCTTGAAGTCCTTTTACGTCGACAATTGCCTGCAAAGCTTCACTACGACAGAAGAAGCTAAAAGCTTCGTCGACAAACTCAGGACCTTACTGGCAGATGGTGGTTTCGAATTGAGACAGTGGTCTTGTAATCAGCCATCAACCATAAAACACCTGCCCTCAGAGTTGAAATCGGCCAGTGCTGAGCTCTGGATTTCTCATGGCAAGACAGATACGCAAGAATCTGCTCTGGGACTGCTTTGGAACCATCAAACAGACACCATTTCCTATAGGTATCGTCCCCACAGAAAGTACTGAGATCACTATGCGTAACATCTACAGAACACTGGCCAGTCAATATGATCCTCTGGGCTACCTCATTCCATACACCACCAGGGCAAAGCTCATAGTCCAACGCTTGTGGGACAAAAAAAGGGACTGGGATGATCCAAACCTTCCCCCTGATCTATTGTACACTTGGACAGAGTGGGAGGCAGAATTACCATCTCTTCCGCACATTGCCTTCCCAAGATCCTACACTGGTCTGGCCAAAGACAAAGAAACAAGTCGGCGAGACATCCACATCTTTTGTGATGCCTCTGAACGGGCATATGGTTCAGTTGCTTATTTAAGGACAGAAGACCAGCAGGGGGATGTGGAGGTCTCTTTCCTTACAGCCAGATCAAAAGTAGCGCCCAAAAAACAGCGCAGCGCAGAGTTCTAGGCGGGGTATGGACTGCTAACTGGTGCTCAACTGGCCAAAGTTGTAAATTCTGAGTTAACCTTGCCCAATCATCACATCACTTTATGGACTGACTCAACCACCGTCCTTACCTGGCTCAAGTCTGAGTCTTGTAGATTTAAGGTCTTTGTCGGCACCCGAGTGGCAGAGATCCAAGATCTCACGGATCAGCACACATGGAGATTTGTGCCATCATCCAGTAACCCAGCTGATGACATCACGCGGGGACGAACATTGAATGAGCTTGGTCCAGACAGCCACTGGTATCAGGGACCATCATTCTTAAAAGGCTCTCCAAGTTCGTGGCCTGAAACGCCACCTCCTGTGGAGGTAAATGGAGATGAGCTGCGCAAGACTGGTTTGTGCACACTTGCATGCTTCACGACCAGCACATCAGTCCCTAACCCTGATCATCAAAAGACTTTCCAAGAGTTGATAGAGTCCACGGCTTCTCACGGGGCGGCCACCAGCAGCCTGACACCCAGTGCCTACAGAGATGCTGAAGTCACTCTTCTACAACAATCCCAACAAGAGTCTTTCCCCTTAGACCTTGAACAGTTAAGGGCTGGTAAACCTCTCTCTCATAACAGTCGCTTAAAAGCGTTGGCACCTGAACTTGACAGTGAGACCCAGCTAATTCGAGTTGGAGGTCGCTTACGTCACAGTCCCTACCTTGAGCGAGACACTGTACACCCCATTGTTCTTGATCCAAGCACCCAATCACACAGCTCATCATACAAAGTTATGATGCCAAACTCCACCACCCAGGATATGAGAGAGTATTTGCTGAACTTCGACGCAAGTACTGGATTCTCCGTGGTAGGGAAGCTGTTAAGCGGTTTCAACGGAGCTGTGTAGAGTGCCAGAAATGGAGGAAGAATCCAGAGATCCCCAAAATGGCAGACCTACCTCCAGCCAGACTACGCTTATTCCGGCCTGCATTCTATTCTACAGGTATGGACTGTTTTGGCCCTTATGCTGTCAAGGTTGGTAGGAGGACTGAAAAGAAATGGGGTATCATTTTTAAGTGCTTAACCACTCGAGCAGTGTACATTGATGTCCTACATAACCTTGATACTGACTCTTTCCTCATGGCCCTCCGACGCTTCACTGCCAGGCGCAGAACCCCCTTTGAACTCATATCAGATCAGGGTACCAATTTTAAGGGAGGAGAAAGGGAACTCAGAGAAGCCTTTGCAGCTCTTGCCCCTGAACTTCAGGTACAGCTAGCCAGACAACAGATCGAATTCCGTTTCAACCCCCCAAATGCTCCTCACTTCGGAAGTTGCTGGGAGCGAGAAATACGTTCTCTCAAGCAAGCACTAACAGCCACCATCGGAGCTCAGTCAGTAACCTTTGAAGTGCTGCAAACAGTGTTAGTGGAGATTGAGGGAATTCTAAACTCAAAACCCTTGGGTTATACTTCCTCTGACATTGCGGACCCAGACCCCATTACTCCAAACTCTCTCTTGATGGGGCGGCCGGATTCCACTCTACCTCCAGTGGTATACCCAGAGTCTGAGCTTATAAGCAGGCGGCGATGGCGCCACAGCCAAGTTCTTGCAGACCACTTCTGGAGACACTTCCTGAGGTTTTACCTTCCTGGTCTGCAAACCCGTCAGAAGTGGCAAGGGGACCTATCTGACATTCAAGTTGGCACCACAGTGATGATCGTTGACCCCCAGTTGCCTCGAGCACTTTGGCCAGTGGGACGAGTGTCAGAAGTCTTCCCTGGGGCTGATGGCAGAGTGAGGACAGTTAATGTTAAGGTGGGCGAAAAGACATACACACGCCCAATAGCACGTATTATACAATTACCTAGCATTTCTGAGTAATGTAAGATTGTACACCAATATGTTACTTAGAGGCCTTTTTTGTAATTGTACAGATTCTGTCCCCAGAATCTGGGGGCGGCTGTTAAAAAGGCCATTATATTCATAAGAATAATATGCCTTGTGATATAAATCTCTCTCTCTCTCTCTGTTTGCCGAGATTGAATGATTAACACACAGCATCCAGCACAGCAGCCAATCAGCGCTCACGGATTGACGTGCAGGCGATCATCCCGCCCATAGCGCTTAGTGCAAAGTTGAAAGCGAGTCCGGCGGAGCGCTGACGCAGATGCTGAACTTTTCTGTTTTATATATTATATAGTTTTATTCATTGTTCGGGTGTTGTGCGTCTATTGAAAAAAAACCACACACACACAAATACTGAAAACACCCAACTAAGACAACTCTTCAACTTTCTACTAATAACTGAGTTGTTGTGGTGACAAATAAACGGGTTACTCCCATATTTCAACCATTTTGCCTACGTCTCTTACCGGACACCCTGTGGCGGGTTTCAAACCTAACCAGCAATATACTCCAATGAGAATGTGCTACCAACAGCTAACTCATTTTTTCACTATGAGCTGAAGAAAAAGCTTCCATCCACATCCATCCATCATAAACGTGTACTCCACACAGCTCCAAGGGGTTAATAAAGGCCTTCTGAAGCAAAGCTATACGTTTGTATAAAAAAAAATCCATATTTAAACAAGTTATGAAGTCAAATATCTAGCTTCTGCCAGACCGCCTTCCATGTTCAAATTACGCAAAAACGGAACTGGCACTGCGTTACTTCCGTAAGTTGAATAGGGAAGGTGACATACAGCGTAAGCTTTTTGAAGAATACGGAAGGCGGTCTGGCGGAAGCACTTGCAAGGCGAGCATTTGTGTTTATAAAGCATTCACATTTTTATTTTTTTTAGAAAATGACCGATCGTTTCGCTAGATAAGACCATTATTCCTCGTCTGGTATTGTTTAAAGCCCTTTGAAGCTGCGCTGAAACTGTCATTTTGACCTTCAGCCATTTGGGGTCTGTTGAAGTTCACTATAAAGAGAATAATCCTGGAATGTTTTCATCAAAAACCTTAATTTCTTTTCGACTGAAGAAAGAAAGACATAAATATCTTAGATGATGTGGGTGAGTAAATTATCAGGAAATTTTAATTTAAAAATGAACTAATCCTTTAAAGTAAAGTCCATATGACTCACTCATAGTGTTCTGAAGTCATGCCATAACTATTGCATGACTAACCCAAATTTAGGTTTTTGTTCCCTGATGCTCCTCAAAATGTTGGGTTTTGAATATCAAGTCATGACAGAATTGTATTTTTTGGCAGGACATTACCTTTATTTCATTGGATGAATAATAAATTAGCATATAGCCAACTGATCAGCCACTGATGATCTCACTGGTTGTTCATTTAGAAGACTTATACTCATACTCATACTGACTTTTTGTACATTCTCAGCCACCAACTTTGGTCATGGGACATACTTTGCTGTGAACGCCAGCTACTCTGCCCAGCCTACCTATGCAGTTCCTGCAGCAGACGGGACTCAGCTCATGTTTGTGGCTCGTGTGCTTACGGGTCATTATGCTCAGGGTCAGGCGAACATGAAGACGCCTCCTGTTCGTGTTGCACCTGACCAGTATTATGACAGTGTGGTGGATAAAACCCAGAATCCCTCCATGTTTGTGGTTTTTCACGACTGCCAGGCTTATCCAGACTACCTCATCACATTCAAATGAACTTCAACCAAAACAAGCCTTGGTTTGTTCCCTGTAAAGTCAACCAGATGAGCTCTGGATGAATTATAAACCCTTACTATTTGTTGGAGCCATTTTATTTATAGTTGGTTTAACATTTAGGCTAAATATAATCACCTTTTATAATCACCAAACCTTTTATTCAAAGGTTAGATTCAGTTATCATATAGCAGATACCTCTTTAAGCTGTATATCTACTCATTGGATGTGAGTGTTTTAGTGACCAATATGACTCAATTTACAATTTAATGATAGCAAATGTTGAAATTCACAAAAACGTATGACAGCAGAAAAAGTGCAATATCATTTGACAAAGCTGTCTGTAGTTTATGGAACTGCAAATGAAATACTTAAGTAAATTGCACAAGTCATTGTCTGACTTGTGCAAAACACACAAGTGATAATTAGCTTCAGGCGATTGATTCATCACTCCAGTATAAAAAAAAAAAAAGGAAAGTTTTGACATTTGTATTGGTTATATTCCTTATTGCGCATATTTCTTTCTCAGTTCCCATGTCTCCTTCAGGCTCCTCACCGTCATGATGAAATCATTTGACGTTGTTTTGGATGAAATGTAGGAGTTTGCGTAATTCTCTAAAACATTAATTGGAAGTGCTAGAGCAACGTGGATGAACCCAAGAAATCTATATTGTAACAGAAGAAGTTGTTTTCTTGTATTATTTAACTCAATTTCTATTTTTCTTTCATGTTCTTAAATTAATTTAGCTTATTAATCTGCAGAATGAATTAATCAACCACTATATTTTATAGAGGTAATCTACCATTGACTTGTAAGCTTTAAAAATGTCTACAATTTTAAATCTATCTAATGGCGATGATGGTTGCGATATTTGCATACTGAATTGTGATTGGTTTTTGCTTTCCTGTCTTTACAGCACTTATCACTAGCACTTTGTTTAAAGTTGAGTCACTTGTTATACTGTACTTACATGTACGAGAACAATAAAATCTTTATTGAGAATGATAAAATGAATTGGTGTGTTAAAGGAGGTAGTTCATGGCAAAATGACAATTCTCTCATGTGTTGTTCACTCAAGTGCCATAAAGCACCGTAAAACTATCATAAAAGTGTCCACATGACTTGTGTGTATTATTCTGAAGTTATTCTGAAGACAATACAATAGTTTTGTGTGACAAACTGACCCAAATTTAAGTTATTTACTGAAAAAAAAAAACATCTCATCCCAAATTCTTCTAAATCTATTCACTGATATGTAGGCTATCTTAATTTAACGTTATGTATAATCAAATAACCTACTTATAGTACCATATAGCCTTTGTTTTTTAAACACTGTAAATGCCCAACAGTCTGACAGTCACAGCGCACAGGAATTTTACAGGAAGTTCACTTAATGGGAATTTAACAAATTAGGCTATATATTTAATTTGTTTTAGGTGTAATAAGCATAATAATAATAATGATAAAGACATGATCAGTGAATGGATTTAAAAGGTTGTGAGATGAGATGGATAAAAATGTTTTCTTCTAGGCCTATATTATTTTATGTTCTTACTAGTGCTGTCAATCGATTAAATAAAATAACTAATTAATCACAGATTTTTCTGTAATTAACTGCAATTAAAAACATTGGCGTGTATAATATTTTTATATTGTAATAATTTCACAGTTACTCTCCAAATTAATGTAGAAACAACTTAAAGACAGTTGCTACTGATGTCTCTATGAAATTGATTTTTTTTAAAACATTAATTATAGACATTCAACATTACAGTATAACTAAAAGCTGTCAGTTTCAACATTTATTAGGCTTTTTAAAAAGAACTTTTAGTTTAAGTGAACTTAATGGAGATTGATTGATGATGAGCAGGATTAAAGCTGCGCCAAGACACACATCTGCTTTTGACATCCATCCAGGTTTGGAACAACACACGGGTGAGTTAATGTAACCAAACTAATAATTGATGTGGGTAAGTCGAGGAAACAATGTTTCCTCTGTATTGCAGTTAGTGGTGTAGACAGCATGTGGTTATATAGTGACGTAGCTAATCATTGCCTTGAACATGATTTTATCTGATATCTGTTTTCACACGCCCTGATTCTTGATACATCATCAGGCATATCCAGTTCTGGAAGTCAACAAAGAGTGCAAATAGCCTATAAACAAACTGGAGATGAGAAAGTTCCCTCTAATCTGTAGACTGTAGAGGTGTTTCAGTGGAAAGATGATGAAACTGCTGTTTACACATTTTCTTCCACTTACTCAAACAGTGTTGCATTTTGTGTGTGTAGGCCTATGTGTGTGGCTTTTGTCACAGTTAAATTATTTATTATTTTTAATTAATTTGATAATCATTTATTTTTAAAGGAAATGAAAGCTTATGTAATTTGTACAGACAAAATAGTATACAATAATGGTGCAGTGGGAAATGGGGACTCTTTTGGACTATGAATAAGTGCATGAATAATGCTAGTTTAAAAGAAAATGCACTGTCTGTGAATGTCCTGATGACGCACAGAAAGACTCACGCCAGAATTGAGTTCTGGTTTGCGTTTGAACGAACAGTAAAGGCTGATTAACGCACAATTTTGCCAAAATGCCCGTTTTGTAGAGTATCCTCATAAGAGAAGTCTTAAATTAGTTCAATAAAGTCTCAAAATGACCGTAAAGAGTAGTGAGAAAATTAGTTGCACGTCAGATCCGCGTCATGTTCGGCAGCTGCAATTCTTAAAGTCACAGCAACCTAATAAACCTGCTGTGATTTCTGTCATTAAGGCCCTGATATACTTCAAACTAATTTTTTCATTCTTCGTTTAGGAGTAAAACGAAGTTCGAAATGCGTGACCAGCGTTATACTGTAATCGAACATCTGACGCCGCCCACACTGCTGAGAGCGACGGTTAGATGAATATGTATATACGTGATGTACTCTTTCTCAGTAATAAAATAAACAAAAATGAGAGAACTGCAAGCATTTTCATAGAAAGCATAAGAAAAGCGTCTGATCATAACATTAGTATGTTAACAAGGACTCTGCAAATTAGCACTCCAGTCATGTCATGTTTATTTATATAGCACTTTATTCAATAGATTGCTTAAAAGCAAGCAGCTTTACAGTATCAAACTTGAAAAACAGTGTCAGTGCCTCATTTCATCAGAAGAAACTTCATTTTGTACTATAAAGCAGCTATCCAGTGTATTCATGTTTTCACCCGCAGAGATCTTACCTCAACAAACTCTAATGAGTCAGAGATACGTTCCACGAGAGTGAAGGCGGAGCCTCGGCGCACACCTCCTATTGCATTATCGTCACTGACCAATGGTAGTACGAAGGCGTTTTGCAGCTGGAGCGAACTTTTCCTGAAAGTTCCCTTTGGCAAACCATTTCGAACTAACAAAAAGAACACAAAATGAACTTCGTTTTGGCCTGATTTTGTTCGAAATGACGTCACATCAGTTCGTACTTCGATTTCATTTGAAGTATATCTGGGCCTTTAAAGTCCATGTGAACCGGAAGTTGCAAACAACTTTTCTCCAGTGTTGTGACGTATTTCCAAGTGAAAAGGAATATTGAATAGAGGGCAGAATTTTACTTCAGCGTTCCTCCTCTCCGTCTCTCACTCATAGCAGACTAACGGTTGGAGAGGGGTGGTTTTTCAGCCCAAGCCGTCAAACTGACGTCATTAGAGAAGGGGCACTGTTGCAGAGGGGAGGAGCATTTTCAGATTTTGATTAAATATTACGAAGCCAAACTATTTTTTTGTGTGGATTGACTTGCACGGATGAATTGTTCACCACAAAACTAGCAATTGAGCTAACAAAATAAATAAGGTCAATTTTGATTTCATGTGTACTTTAATGTTAATCAAAGAACAAAGATAACAGAGAAGATTAGTACTCGCTGCTCTTGACTAAAGAACTTTTGTACCTTTAATAAGGATTAATCTATATTTAATTTATAATTTATACAGTGCAGACTGTTTGATAACTTAATCAATTTCTGTAGGCCTAATAATATATATAGTCAGGACACATGCAACACAGATGTTTATTGAACAGAGGCACAACACAGGTAGACAATGGATGCAGGCGAGTCAATGAACAAGCACTTTTAAAATGGTAACTTAGCTGATGGGTAACAGAGGAATGTAGTGATGGGACGGTTGATACCGGGGCTCCGATGCTCCGACGCAGTTTTCAAAGCACTATTATATCACACACTGTACCGATGCTTGTATCGAAATGACAATACCACGTGATTGATGACATTTGAAGCTTCGAACGTCATGCATTATCGGAAAGTCGAGACAGCTGGTTTGAAAAAATTGGCTCTTCACCTGATGCATAAAGGAAAATGCATTTAATCATGCTTTATTGCTGGGGTCTCAGAGACCCTGAACAGAACATACGGGTTAAACAGCTCACCCAAAATATTTTCTTAACTACTCACGTCAGTTATGATCACATAATTGCATATTTTATATTACTGATCAATATGTGAATCCATTGACCAGGTTACACATGACACGAGTGGTGGTCTCATTATCACAAATTAATTTAGATGAGATTACAACAGATTAGATAGAACTGATTCAAGACAAGAGTGATTCAGTATACACAAGGCTTGTTCGACTTGATGCAGTGCCGCAAAGACCGATCGGAGGCTGACTTGAAGCAGTGCATGCCGGTAAGAAATGTTGTCCGACTTGAGACAGCGCTGACGTCATGTGACTGTGACGTATGGCTTTAAAGTACCGCGAGAGTGATTCGAGATCAGCCGCCTGAGTTAGCCAGCGCAGTTTCTTAAGATGAGCTGCACGAGCGCTGATGACGACACAGCTGTTTCATGATTGGCCGGATTCACCGCATGACAACGATCACGTGTGTTTCGTGTTTATTGTCACGCCTTCAGCTCCACTAATGCTCAAAAATCTGTGTTTTTATAACAGTTAAAGCTCTTTTCATGTAGTCGCGATGTTGTATTGTGTCATGTTTATCAAAATAAAACGGATAAAAAACAAAGACCCCACTACATTGTTATTTAAATAACATATGCTTATGTTGAACTTTATTCTTGTAAAAACAGACGCTGTAAGCAGTACATAAAGTTTTGAATGAAAAGGTCTCTGAAAACATCAGTGTATTAGTCAAATATTGCATTTATTTCACTTCAGCTGTGATAAAGTATGCAGACTGATGCAAACGCAGCGCGAGCATCACTACAGGAAGCAGAAAGTGTCCGACTTCACGTCTCTGTTTTCAGCTCCTCCCCGCCTACACGCGGCTAATCTCGACGATCGGTTACATCCAGCCGCAGCCGATGTTGAACACACCTACAGACTTTCAAAGCTTTGGTCACGTGCTTTTTCAAACCGTATCTCCTCCGCAATGATTTAGATATGGTGGAGAAAACAAGGCTGACCACCAGATGTCGCTAATGTGCACTGTGTTAAAAGCTTCGAGTAATGAACCGTTTTTCGACACAATTTGATGAAAGCCTCAAATGCTTCAGAAAGCCTCGGTTTCCCATCACTAGAGGAATGTCTTTGCAGATGCTGGTAAACATGGGGAACGGAGAACTGGAGACGGAAGACAACAAGATGGAGACACGGGAAACTCAGGTGAGTAGCAGGTAAGGAGTCCAGGTACGTAAGACGAGACCAGACAAAAGTGAGAGTCTTTATAGTGTCCATGGTGATGACGTGCAGGTGCAGGTGATTAGTATTCCGGAGACTGTGAACGAGTGGGTGGAGCATGGAGATCTGGTGACGATGCATTGGTGTTGGTGGGCGTTGGCTGTGACTCCATGACAATATATATAAAACAGGGATCTGTATGAGGTGCCGTACAAGCCATAATTCATTCTGGCACTCTCACACACTTACATTATTCTTTCACGTACATATATATACATACATTTCTACTCTCACACACATACATTTGTACTCTCTCACACACTTACATTCTCCTTTCACATACATACATTTCTACTCTCACACAGATGCATTTCTACTCTCTCACACACTTGCATTCTCCTTTCACGTAAATATATTTCTACTCTCACAAACATACATTCTCCTTTCACATACATTTCTACTCTCACACACATACATTTCTACTCTCTCACACACTTACATTCTTCTATCACATACATTTTTACTCTCACACATATACATTTCTACAGTCTCACACACTTACATTCTCCTTTCACATACATTCTCCTTTCACGTACATACATTTCTACTCTCACACACACTTACATTCTCCTTTCACATACATCTGTAAATTTTGGGTTGATTTTAGCCCAAGGGCTGGGTAAAAATAGGACAGAACACAGGTTTTACCCTGCATAAAGGTTGATTTTATTAATTATTTTTTTCTATGATATAGCTTATTTAGTACTTACAGATCCATCAATAAGGCTCAAGTACCCCTTTATCAACACTAAACAAAAGTAAATGCAGCGTTTACATTTTAATGCAGTTGCCCCAATTACCTAATTTACCAATGAACCAGTTTTATTGATTACAATTAAGACTTGAAGATACTGGGAAATTTTAAATAAGAAACACAATGTAGAGCATTTGTGAGCATATGACTTATTAAACTGGCACTAAAAAAAAAAAACTTATTATTATTTTGGATATTGAGCTTAGTCTAACTTAAACAATTCTGATTGGCCATTATTTTCAACAGTAATGCATGTGCTTGGCTACAATACTCAATGCTGCAAAATCACGTTGTGAAAACACATTTGCAGTGATTAACGCGCCAGGATGGGGTGAAGCTGGGGCGACTGACTGCACTCAGCAAGCCTATTACACCTAAGCGAACGCTTAACTTGGCTTAATGTACTAAGTGATATTAACAGACCAAACTTAGTAAACATCATACTAATAAAGTATACTACAGAAAAGCAGTTGAGCTCAGAATTTGAACGCAACGCATTTAATTTCAAGTTAAGTGTTCCTCCCATAGAAAACACTTAACGTGGCTTAATGTACTAAGACAGTGATATTAAATGACCAAACTCAGTAAACATACTAATAAACCATACTATGTACAGCAAAGCAGATGAGCCCAGAATATGAACGCAATTCGTTTAATTACGCATTGTGTTTTCTTCCCATAGAAAACCATCATAAAACATAAGCTTAACGTCGCCTAATAACGTCGCTGAGAGCTGGGCGTTTTTTACTGGTCGCCTCGAGTTGAAGAATGTTCAACTTTGAGTAAAACGCTGCGCTCATCACTGTCACTTTTTAGCCAGCCGTCCAATCAGAGTGGAGGAGGGGCGGGACAAATACAACTCCGACCAACTGTCACATTCTTGCTGTACAACGACATCAACAAACAGAAACAAAATGGATGAGAAATTAATATTGCTGGTCTCCGAACATACATAGCAAGTAATTCCACATTGTGTGAATATTTTTATTCTGAAACAAATTGCCTGCAAAATCAATTATAAGTAACAGTGACGCGGATATTCCGTATCATAGCAACAAAGCGTCTCAACGGAAAAAAACGCTACGCTGCAGAAGCGCTCTCAAGCGCTCACAGACGGGCGTTTTAAGCAGAGCGCCTAGCGTTTTCAGCTGGCTAAAAACGCTCTGGTGGACACGCGGCCTTATTCCCTGTGTATTGTTTTCCTGTGTATGACCTTGGACTGCCTGTTACCCACATATTCTGTCTGTCCTGTGATATTTCTGCCTAGTTACTGACTAATCCTGCCTCGTCTGCCCTGATTTTCTGCCTGGTATTGTTACTGATCTTGCCTTGTCTACTACACTGCTGTTGCTGGTATCTGACCCTTGCCTGTACAACTACGATTGTTTAATAAAACTGCAAATGGCCCAGCCAACATTTGTATGTGGGGCCCATATGGGTATGAAATGGGCTGAAAAATGGGCCCTATGTAGGATTGTCCACGGGTTCCATAATGGCCCCATGTTAATTGCCCACATGGATTTCATGCAGGATTGCACCTGCCTCTAGGTGGGCCCCAAGTGGGCAACTTGTGCAAGACCCATCTCGGTCCCAGCTTTAACCCAGAAACTATTTTTATGTGGGGCCCATGTGGGTTTGAAATGGGCTGAAAAATGGGCTCTATATGGGATTGTCCGTGGGTTCCATAATGGCCCCATGTTAATTGCCCACATGGATTTCATATAGGTTTGCACTTGTCAATAGGTGGGCCCCAACTGTGCAACATGCATAAGACCCATCTCAGTCCCAGCTTTAACCCAGATACTATTTTTATGTGGGCCCATGTGGGTTTGAAATGGGCTGAAAAATGGGCTCTATATGGGATTGTCCATGGGTTCCATAATGGCCCCATGCCAATTGCCCAGATGGATTTCATGCAGGATTGCACTAGCCACGAGGTGGGCCATAACTGGGCAACTTGTGCAAGACCCATATAGGTCCCAGCTTAAAGTTTTATGTGGGTACTACATGGGCTTGAAATATGGGTTGTAAGTGGGATTGTCCATGGGTTCCATGTTGGCCCTTTGTCAATTTCCCATGTAGATTATATGCAGGATTTCACTGGGTGTTAGTTAGGGCCCAACTATTTAACATATGCAAAACCCATCCTGGTCCCATCTTCAATAAATCTTCAAAATAAGATAAATGCATTCCTCACTAAGACAAACTACCATGTTAACAATGCACAACTTTTATTTATATGTTATTTTCTACCCGAATAGTAATCTGAATAGCAAAACCACACAAATAAAATAGCAAAAAATTACCAGGGCAGAATGCAGTAGAGAACACAGTGAGACTGAAATCCTTTCAGTTTTATTTAATGGCACAAAACTACAACTATAATAAAGTACTTCAATACAAGAACGACAACAGAAGTCATACAACTCAACCATAAAGGGATAGTTCACCAAAAATGAAAATTCTGTCATCATTTGCTATCATCTACTTTTGTCATCATTTACTAAACATTTCTGTACAGCAGAACAAAGAAATGTATACAGGTTTGGAACAACTTGATGTAGAGTAAATTATGACAGAATCTTCATTTTTGGGTGAACTATCCCTTTAAGCTACAGCCAACTTTTGGTGCATTCTCGCTGCCCTCTGTCTCTTGCTCCAGTAAACCACTTCGACAGTGCCCTCTCCGCTTCTTGCAAGTTAACCTTGGAGTTAACCCCGTCAGGGGGTTGTTCTTAAGAGCCTCTGCAAAAACAAATAACAATATACATGCTAATTAATATTACAAATAGGGATGGTCTGGGGTGCGTTTTCTGAACAACGATGTTACTGGCTGCTGAACTACCATAGTATGATGCATCATTGAACAAACCAACTAGCTAGTCACGACTGTTTCCCGAAACCATATTGTCACAAACCTGTCGTTCAACCACGTACAGGTGAATGACGTCACAAAGTTGGTGAGTTATAACTTCTTCTTTAAATTAATCCATTTGAGATTGAATTAATGCTAGATTTTCTGCTATAAACTAAAATATATAAATGACATTTGTATATATTCGAAATAAAATATATACATTGTACTTAATGTCAGCTTGCTTATTTTGCTCAAGATAACGATTTATTAGTCCACATGTCATAAAAACAGGAAACTATGCTTCTAACTACAGCTCGAGAGCTGTCGTTTCAACCACACAAGTTCGCAATGCAGTTTGCGAATGTTCGTTTGAACAATGGTTTTGGGAAACACCAAATCGTTGAACAATGTATGTAACAACGGAACTTGTGATGTTAGTTGGCTAACAATGCTTTTGGGAAACGCACCCCTGATCGGTTGGCTGCAGTTCAGTGTTTGTAGATAATCACATTCAGTATGACTAAATCGGTAGTTACTAGGGGTGTGCAAGACTACCCAGGTGAAAAAAAAGTGCTGTAAAATACACTTTATTTTGGTACACTTCCATAATGTACTTAAAGTGCTTTATTTTCGTGCACTTATTTTGTACTTAATATACTATAATAAGTTTTAGTTCATATTCATGGTGTCTCAAAATAGCACAGTTGAGTACACATAGATGTTCTTAAGATTATCTTAAGAACTACTAAAGACGAAAATGTTGTATATTATGTACAAAATAAGTGCACGAAAATAGAGCACTTTAAGTATATTATGGAAGTGTACTAAAATAAAGTGTATTTTACTGCACTTTTTCACCTGGGTTATTTTGTTTTTTGGCACACCAAAAATATTCTCGATTTAGATATGTTTTAGTACTTTATCGATCTTGAGAGAGGAAATGTCATTGCTGGGTGTGGAGGCCTCACTGAGCTATTGGATTTCAAATAAAATATCTTAATTTGTGTTCTGAAGATTAACAAAGGTCTTAAGGGTCTGAAACGGCAGACCCTTTTCGTTTTTACCATATCTGAAAGAAATGTCAACAGCGTGTTGATCTGCCCATCTCAAGATTACAAACGAAGACTTCACGGTCTGAGTACAGGAGTCTTTTACTTCACTGTCTCTTGTTAGTACACTAACAAGAAATAGAATAGAAGTAATCTTCCTGATCAGTTTCATCGCCTTAGCATACCAGACAGCTTAGAAGACCTCGATGTTGCAACAGAAACTAGCTGTTGCACAGAAAACCAGCACATTAGACTCAGTTGCTCCTTTGCGTTTAAAAAAGATTAAGGAAATTAATCCAACGCCATGGTACAATGAGCACACTCGTGCCCTAAAAACAGCAGCCAGAAAAATGGAGCGCAGCTGGAAGAAAACAAAACTAGAAGTATTTCGCATTTCGTGGAGAGAGAGAATGATTAAGTACAGAAAGGCCTTAAAAACTGCTAGATCTGCCTATTTTTCCAAATTTTTAGAAGAAAATAAATACAACCCTAGGTATTTATTTGATACAGTGGCTAAATTAACAAGAAATAAAGCTTCAACTTCTGATGTTTCCAAAGAGCACAGCAGTAATGACTTTATGAACTTCTTTACTTACAAGATTGATAATATTTGAGAAAAATTATAACCATGCAACGTCTACTACAGTATCGTGTCAGACATTGCATTGTAGTGTCCCTGAGGACAAATTCAATTCATTTACTGCTTTAGGAGGAAGAATTGTCTAAAATTGTTAAATCATCAAAATCAACAACATGTATGTTAGACCCTATACCAACTAAGCTATTGAAAGAGATGCTTCCGGAGGTCATAGATACTCTTCTTAATATTGTTAATTCATCTTTATCACTAGGATACGTACCAAAAACTTTTAAGCTGGCTATTATTAAACCTTTTATTAAAAAACCACAACTTGATCCTAGAGAATTAGTCAATTACAGGCCGATTTCAAATCTCACTTTTCTGTCAAAAATAGTAGAAAAGGCAGTTTCATCACAACTATGTTCCTTTTTAGAAAGAAATAATATCTGTGAGGATTTCCAGTCAGGATTTAGACCGTATCATAGTACTGAGACTGCTCTCATTAGAGTTACTAATGATTT
The DNA here is from genome assembly GCA_028476615.1 of Culter alburnus. NCBI lineage: Eukaryota > Metazoa > Chordata > Actinopteri > Cypriniformes > Xenocyprididae > Culter > Culter alburnus. Next base: position 56,210 of record JAOTNS010000684.1, on the reverse strand, counting down.
GCTCTTATCATCAGATCGTGGTTGTATCTCTCTATTAGTGTTACTGGATCTTAGTAGGGCTGCACGATTAATCGTATTTTAATCGTGATAACGATATCTGCTTGTCGATTGATTTTAAATAATTGTCACGATATTAAACCGTTTATTATTTATCCTGAAAACATGTATTTTTGGGGGGATATGCTTGTGGTTGCCAGATGCAAAGAGTTTAAATCCCCCAAATAGAGCTTTTCCCTTAAAAGGGTATACTTTCTTGCCGGTGTTTTACTTAATCTGTGCAATCTGGCAACTCTATGCACGCGCTCCTTGTACTTGTACTATTTGTGTGACTAAATCTGCCATGATCAAACCTTCAGCGATGAATTTCAACAGATGCGACACGGATCTCCACATTACTGTTTGCAGAATGCACTTTTGCAACCTATGTGACAATTCAATCGGGAAAATGAACATAATTTGGAAATATTGGAAATAATATTAGGAGTTTCGCTGTTTTATCTTTTGAAGTTCCTAAAGGTTACTAGTTTTCATAATGTTGATCAGCTGAAAATGATATATAGCCAGGGAAAACACCACTATGTCCAACTGCGTTCAGCAATCGCTTGGTGATGTCTGATCGCTCTCTGACAACGACAGTGATGTCTAGCACTCATTGAAGTATATGCGCGAGACATCACTGCCGTTGTCAGAGCGTGATCAGACCTCACCAAGCGATTGCTGAACGCAGTTGGACATAGTGGTGTTTTAGAGGTAAAAAATGATAGAAATACTGTTCAGTTTCTCGCACAAACCGATCGTTTCGTGTCTTAGGACATCAATGTGCCGTCACGAGCCGCAGGGTTTAATTTGGATTCGTCTGTGCATGTTTATTGACTCTTATAAACTGTGTGACCATTGACTCGCATTATAAGACTGACAGACATCAACAGTTGGAGTTAAAAATCATCATTTATGTTCTACTGAAGAAACAAAGTCACCTACATCTTGGATGCCCTGGGGGTAAGCAGATTTTCATTTTTGGGTGAACTGTCCCTTTAATATTATAAAGAGACAAGACTATTTTTGGTGCGCCAAAAAAACAAAATAACGACTTATTAAGTGACAGGTGATTTCAAAACACTGATTCAGGAAGCTTTGGATCATAAATGAATGAATGAGGTTTACCGTATTCAACCGGATCCGGGCCGTATCCAGCTGAGACCAAGGACCGGCGCCCTGACACGACCCCATGGCTTCTGACTACTCATTACATAGACAAGGTGGACAATTTGCAACTAAATTTCTAACAAGATGTGATGCAACATGATTTACATCATCTGATTTTAATATCCTTAGCGAAACTTTATATTTGCATATGGTGAAATAATAAATTCAAATTACTTACATGGTAGAAGAACACCTGCCAGCTTTTCAGGATCTGAAAAAAAAATCCAGAGAAGTACATGTAATAATGATCATTGTAGAAAAGGTTTTTAAAGTTAAACTAATGTTTGTTTAGAAGTTAGGGTTACCACCTTCAGTGGGGCAAAATAAAGGACACCCATTCATGGCCCTAAAATAATAAATAATAAATAAAAATCATGACAGACTTTAAGGACACATATGCTCTCAATGAAACCAATGAAGCTACGATCAACTTAGGCTTACGATGCTTTTGGGAAACGCTGCCCTGGGCAATTAACATGGGGCCATTATGGAACCAGAATACAATCCTACATGGGTCCCATTTTTCAACCCATTTCATACCCATATGGGCTCCACATACAAATGTTGGCTAGGCTCCAATAATGTATGGGATATTATATTAATAGGTATTAATATTTGTCCACCGTTTGTGACTATGGTTTTTGGCAAACTGTGCAGTTCATCTTAATGAACAGGCGCATTGACAACTTATTTTTGGAAAGGCTCCACTTCTATAACGGGTTTACAATGCATGATCTCCAGACTCTGTTGCTTTGGAAACAAAGACATTAAAATGCAATTAGGCGTAAATAGGCTTCTCTACTACTTATTCTTATGTCGATTTCTTTTAATTTGCTATTATTATTGTCCAAACTGCAAAATCCATGCGTTTATTCAGCTAACGTTATGTGTAGGCCTATGTAAAAGGGATTGATACGGGACGCATATTTCACCTCTCAATGCGATTCCGTAAATAAAAAATATAAAAATTTCGGAAAGGGTGTTTGCCTTAGAAGTCTATATCTCAACACGTAAAGTAGAATAAATATCTGTCTAAATAATGCAAATAAAGACAAGAAATGTGCGCCAAAAAAGACAAAAGGGCATCAAATTAAATCCTAAAAGGCTTAGAAGATCAAATGATATAAAGTAATATTCTTCTGATAAACAAACGTTTTGTGTTTGAACTTTTAACTATTTGACCTGACTATTTCTCCGCGCCATGAGATAGCTTCAAATGACGTGTATTTTACATTTCACAAATCGATTAATTTAACCTTAGTAGCTAACTGACCACTTCCCCCTTACAGCTGAAGAAACTTATTATGAAATTCCTGTATTCTATTCTGTTATGATTAGTTTAAAACACTTTTACATCATCACATCATATAATTAAAGATGTACTCACCGCAGTTGTAACTTAGCCCGCTGCAGCGCACTCCAGCACTCCTAGAAAAAGACTGACAACTAAGCCATCACAAAATGGCGCAATATTTTTTTTTTTTTTTTTGACGCATAATGCTGAACACATTTCTTACTAAATGTACAATATACTGCCTTTGGCAAACAGCAGAAATATATACTTTGTTGTTATTTAATTTTTATTTAAAGCTAGAACACAAATAAATTGACCTTTTCACAGACTGTGACGCGTTTCAACCGTCATCAGCAATGTAAATCCAGCAAAGTTTTTTTATATTTTCATTTTTTTTTTTTTTGAACTATATAACTTAATATTACCTTTGCATACATTTAAAAAAAGTTTGGTTTTCTGCATTGTCATAAAATTGTGATCTTCAAAGTCAGACGAAACACAGTGACACACCACAAACAATAATTTTGAGAATGCATTTCACTGTTCTTATTAAATTTGAGTAATATTGAATCTGTTTTTTGTTTTGTTGTTTTTGCAAGTGAGATGAGTAAATGTCTGCTCACATTTATTCTAAAATTACTACCATCATATTACACAGCGTTTCACTACTCCAATCAACACTGGGAGCTGCCTATCAATAAATGTGAAAAATTACTTATTTGAAAAAGTAACTCATATATTTTGTTGTAAATTTAAAAGTAATGTGTTACTTTACTAGTTAGCCTGCTTGAAAAAAAGTCATCTGATTATGTTACTCAAATTAATGCATTACCCCCAACACTGATCTCACTGGTCTCAGATAATGAGAAATAATGTGGTAGGTTTTCATGGAAATATTTTTTTCTAAATATTAACATTTATTCACTTCATAACTTAATTTGTGTCAGCTCCATCAGACACACTAAAAAGCATGCTGATTTAATTTAATCCATCAAACAATGAAAGTCGTCACTCATGTAAGAATGATGTTCAATAAAGGAGCTATAATGATAAAATAAATTCTGTTTTTCCCCTGTTTTCACACTATGAACAATCCAGTTCATGTTTTCCTTAATTCCCCTCCATCCTTTTTAATATTACACATATCTACCCAATGTTCTTAGGTAAATAATACATAATATCATGTAGTTCCATTGATGTTTTAACATTTTTACACAATAAATTGAAAAAAGATATCTTTCAAAATTAACAAAAACCTTCATCTGATAGTGTTAACTTGTAACTTGTTGACAAAGGTCCAGCTGGGGCCTAATATACAGTACATGTAAATAGAATCATGAAACAAAATTTGAAGAATTAAAACAAAATAAACCAATTATATAGTGTTGGGGATAAACAGTGTAGGACCCTTGAAACCAGATATGTTGAATAAAGACCCGGAGTCAAAGTTAAAAAAATCAATAAATTGAAGAAAAAATGTAATAAAGAACAGTTTGCAGTTTCATCAGCAGAAGCCAGCTTCAAGTCTCTCAAGGAGTTCGTAGGCCGCTCTGCGTACATTCACATTTCCACAACAATTATACTCTAACAGAGTCCACGTCATTACTTCAGGTTGAATGATTCTGATTGGCTAAGAAAAATAGACAAATTTGGTAATCTTCCACACAGATAGTCAGAAGCATATCTCCGTTCGTCGCAATGCTGACGAGGGGACCCTGGATTTAGGTACCGGATGTCCTTTTGGGGTCATGACATAGCGTCTGCTGGTCTCAAGCAGAGTGCCAGTTGTCCACCAGTAACAAAAGACCTGCACAGAACACTTAGCGCACACACATAGATTCAAGTTGATCTGAGCTCTGCTCTCAGCAGGAAACTTTCCCAAAACATAAGATGTTCTTTTCTCTCAGTCAGAGGTAGACAATATTCAAAATTATTTTATAGTGTTTGAAAAAAAATTGACATACATTGAAGAAGTCATTCAAATAATTTAACAGAAAGATACATTTTGATTAATAACTTAAAATATATATATTGAAGCAGCAGTGGATTCATGAATCCATTCCTTCAATAGCGTTTTTGAGAGCACTTGTCAACCATCAGACAAAATCCGGAGTCAGACGGAGTTGATGAAACATTTAGAATATGGGTTAGTTCACACAAAAATGAAGATTCTGTCATTAATTACTCACCTAACCTGTAAAACTTTCATTCATCTTTAGAACACAAATTAAGTTAATCTTTTTGATGAAATCTGAGAACTTTCTTTCCCTCCATTGACAGTCTAAGCTAAGGAGCCCCGCACATGACATGAAGGAGAAAAATAGTAGGCTAAATCGTGTGCACGCTTAACTAATTAATTCCCTTGATTTAGTAAATTGTGTGCACAATTTATAAATCGAAGGAACGAATTAGTAAATGTGCACACAATTTACTTTTTTCCCTGCATGTCATGTGTGGGGCCCCATACTAAGCAACTACCACTTTGACACTTCAAAAAGTTCATAAAGAGATTATAAAACTAATCCATATGAATTGAGGGTTGAGGGTTCCTCAGAGTTAAAGATGACCATGACATTTCCTGATTTATTCAGAGTTATAAAAACTCCTGACGACGTTGACAAAGCAGGCCCCATATGTATTTCCCCATTCAGATCCCATGTAGAGATTACCTATGTGGGTTCTACCTTGGGCCCATGAAGACAGCCTACATGGGACTGATTGTGTTTGCCCATGTTTGACCCATATGGTTTGGCCATGCGGGCCCCATATGTATTTCCCCATTCAGATCCCATATAGAGATTACCCATGTGGGTTCTACCTTGGGCCCATGAAGACAGCCTACATGGGACTGATTGTGTTTGCCCATGTTTGACCCATATGGTTTGGCCATGCGGGCCCCATATGTATTTCCCCATTCAGATCCCATATAGAGATTACCTATGTGGGTTCTACTTGGGCCCATGAACACAGCCTACATGGGACTGATTGTGTTTGCCCATGTTTGACCCATATGGTTTGGCCATGCGGGCCCCATATGTATTTCCCTATTCAGATCCCATATAGAGATTACCTATGTGGGTTCTACCTTGGGCCCATGAAGACAGCCTACATGGGACTGATTGTGTTTGCCCATGTTTGACCCATATGGTTTGGCCATGCGGGCCCCATATGTATTTCCCCATTCAGATCCCATATAGAGATTACCCATGTGGGTTCTACCTTGGGCCCATGAACACAGCCTACATGGGACTGATTGTGTTTGCCCATGTTTGACCCATATGGTTTGGCCATGCGGGCCCCATATGTATTTCCCTATTCAGATCCCATATAGAGATTACCTATGTGGGTTCTACCTTGGGCCCATGAACACAGCCTACATGGGACTGATTGTTTTTGCCCATGTTTGACCCATATGGTTTGGCCATGCGGGCCCCATATGTATTTCCCCATTCAGATCCCATATAGAGATTACCTATGTGGGTTCTACCTTGGGCCCATGAAGACAGCCTACATGGGACTGATTGTGTTTGCCCATGTTTGACCCATATGGTTTGGCCATGCGGGCCCCATATGTATTTCCCCATTCAGATCCCATATAGAGATTACCTATGTGGGTTCTACCTTGGGCCCATGAGACAGCCTACATGGGGATTGTGTTTGCCCATGTTTGACCCATATGGTTTGGCCATGTGGGCCCCATATGTATTTCCCCATTCAGATCCCATATAGAGATTACCTATAGGGTTCTACCTTGGGCCCATGAAGACAGCCTACATGGGACTGATTGTGTTTGCCCATGTTGACCCATATGGTTTGGCCATGGGCCCCATATGTATTTCCCCATTCAGATCCCATATAGAGATTACCTATATGGGTTCTACCTTGGGCCCATGTAGACAGCCTACATGGGACTGATTGTGTTTGCCCATGTTTGACCCATATGGTTTGGCCATGCGGGCCCCATATGTATTTCCCATTCAGATACCATATAGAGATTACCTATGTGGGTACTACCTTGGGCCCATGTAGACATCCTACATGGGACTTATTGTGTTTGCCCATGTTTGACCCATATGGTTTGGCCATGCGGGCCCCATATGTATTTCCCCATTCAGATCCCATATAGAGATTACCTATATGGGTTCTACCTTGGGCCCATGTAGACAGCCTACATGGGACTGATTGTGTTTGCCCATGTTTGACCCATATGGTTTGGCCATGCGGGCCCCATAATTTCCCATTCAGATACCATATAGAGATTACCTATGTGGGTACTACCTTGGGCCCATGTAGACATCCTACATGGGACTTATTGTGTTTGCCCATGTTTGACCCATATGGTTTGGCCAAGAGGGTCCCATTTGTGTTGCCCATTTTGTGCCCATGTACTCATTTCCCATTAATGACCCAGCTAGGACCCACATAGGGAGCCCACATGTTTTTGCCCATGTGCGACCTACTTGGCTGACCCATGTGGGCCCCAGATAAGATGCCCATTATGAGACCATGCCCACTTGGTACCCATGTAGCCCAAGCATATACCATGTGGGGCCCACATATACATGTTGGTTGGGGGATCTCCCCGAGTCTGCCGCCTCGTTACAGAAGACTTCGCCAGACCACGATCCAGCAGCTGTTCATCGTTTGTCTACGGAGTTATCTACCCAGGCCAGTGTGCTGGCAGTCCACCAGCAACAACTCACACGACTCACCTCTGTCACAGAAGAGCTCGTCAAGACGCTGCAAAGCATGCGAATCACCCACGCCGATGTAAGGCCGCCATTAACCATGTCACCCGCGGCGGCGGTTCTACCCACGAACACCACAAGCAGCCCATGCTTAGCTTTCCCTGAAAAGTATGACGGCTCTCCAGTGAGATGTAAGGGATTTCTCCTTCAATGCTCTCTGTTCATCTCACAACAGCCTGCTCTCTGTATCCGAATGACGACAGTCGTATCGCCTTCATATGCTCTCTACTTACGGGAAAAGCTTTGGAATGGGCTACGGTGTGGGTTAATGGTCAGACATCATTTTCATCGTTGGAGGTGTTTCTGCAGCGCTTCCGCGAGATTTTTGAACACGCCGAGGGAGGTAAGGAAGCTGGTGAGCTATTGTTGGCATCAGTATGATATTCTAATGTTGATCTAGCTTATTGTTAGTCTCATAAAGTCAACAAACTAATACATATAGAATAACATTACAACTTTCAGTGCAGTTTAGTATAGTGTAAGACCAAGTGAAACAGTGCTGCTTTACCTCACAATTTTAATTCGTCAAATAAACTGACCTGTATTAGTAGTATTTCAGCTTTGCAGGTAGTTCGGTAGAATGAAATGTCCTCATTCTTTTATCCCCCGAGACTCACATGCGGCACTGATATCTGTCTCTCATTAGAAATCGCGCCCACGATTCTCGGCCATGACCTGCTTTATACCACAGTCATGTTAAAAACATGAAAGCATTCACTCATCCATAAACATTATTTCGCCATAAACATTATTAGATCCATCGGAATGACGCCAAGTTCTATGAGCCCATGCTCATTCACTGCATCATCAATCTACGCCTTTGTTATTGTTTTGAAGAGTTTAGGAACCCCTAGCGGCAAAAAAAACATACTGTGCCTTTAAGCGTTTTAGAATGTCCCAGCGATGGGCCTGAACAAACCAAGCAACATCTAAATCTTTTGTGTACTCCCTGGAACACGCACATGTAGCCTACCCCCGGTTGGGAATCACTGATCTAAACATTTGTAAAACACTCCACACAACCACTGGTTTATGACAACTTTATTTTCGATACAGTTTCTAATACAGCTTATTTTATATAGTTTTTACCATGCCTAAAAATATTGCCTACATTTAAAATTGTTTAACAAACATTTTAGAAGTAAAAATTATACATTTAGGTCTAAAAGTGTAATCAAAAGTCCCGTCCCGTTTCCACCGTAACGATGCTGATTCTCCTGCCGGAGATGGGCTTGCGTTCGGTGGCAGAACTAATTTCAGACCACTGCCCTCCGTCTCACTCGTAGCCGAAAGATGCTGTGGCTGCTTCCATAACCTGCCCATAAACAATCAGTGCACAGTTCTGAGAACATATTTCAATATCCAAAGTATTTATATTCAGTATCTTTAGGAATAAATTGTTAATTTTATGCAAGGCATCAGTTTCCTTCATCCGAAAGACAGATGCGACACTCATTTACTGACATTGCATCCCTGTAGTTTGCTTTGCATTAAATAAAATGATTTACAGCACAGCAATGATTTTATAGATGAAATAAAACATACACAAACCTGTATATCACAGACAAAATGCATCAAGTTGGCAGGGCAGCACTGAGAAGATGACCTGCCTTCCGTTTCCACTATCTCTCGCACACACTCATACATTTTCTTCTTAAATAGTTATTTATAATAAAAGAATGTAAAGAGAATATAAGTGTGTGAGAGTAGAATATGTATGTGAAATGAGAATGTATGTGTGTGAGAGAGTAGAAATATATGTATGTGAAAGGAGAGTGCAAGTGTGTGAGAGGAGAATATAAATGTATGTGAAAGTAGAATGTATGTGTGAGAGGGTAAAATATATATATGTATGTAAAAGGAGAATGTATGTGTGTGAGAGTGCCAGAATGAATTTTGGCTCGATTGGCTCTTCATAGATCTGTCTAGGTTTTACATTTGGGAAATTAGTGTTGTCTCAACTTTTTATCTCAAGTTGAGATTAACAATAATACAAAAGGAAACCTGAGCTGATCTTGGCAGCACAAACACTTTGTGTTGAATTGAAACACAATTCAATTCCCACCCAATTCCTGAGTGTACAGCTGTGCAGTATTAAAATTCGGAGGAGTTTGCATTACTAAGCAGTTGAAAATGTGTACTGTTGTCTTTGGGTGACACATTCACCTCTGACATTTTCTCTTTTTTCAGCTGCTTAGACTATTTCAATTTGTCATTAGCGATTTCACTACTTTTGCATTGTTGCAATGGTTATCTTAAAAGGAACTGATGAAAATGTCACATGCAACAAAACTAATGCTTAACTGAAGATGCAACAAACTAGTCACCTGAAATATCATTTGAATATACCAAAAAGGTTTTTCCAAGCATGTTCACTGTATGAGTTTGACACTGTATGAGTTTCTTTCTTCTGCTGGAAAAAAATAATAAATAATAAAAAAAAAAAGATATTTTGAAGAATGACTATAACACTTGATGGGCCCATTGACTTGCATAGTATGGAGAAAAAAAATACTATGGAAGTCATTGGGGTCCATCAGCTGTTACCAACATTCTTCAATATATCTTCTTTTGTGATCAACAGAAGAAAGAAATTCATAAAGGTTTGGAACAACTTGAGAGTGAGTAAATGATGACAGAATTTTGGTGAACTATCTCTTTACAATTTTTTACAATTGCTAGGACCCACTTTTCAATACTTGAGTCACTTTTTCAAAATTCTTCACACAGTGAGCACAACAGAAATCTATGTGGGCTAAACTGTAGATCATTTATCATTGCTTTGGATAAAAATGCATTCAATGTCTACATCTTTCAAATTACATTAATTCTTTTCTCACTTTGACACAACAAACGCCAAAACTCAGTGTACCTACAGGCCAAATTGCACTGTTTTCAAAACTGATAAACTGTAAGTTCAAAACAATAACATAATACAAAACTGAATAAGACAGAAATATGCTGCATATTACAGAAATATTCGAATGAAATATATTCTGAATCTAAAAATTAGATGAAGCAATTAGATGAATCTGAACACCTACAGAAGCGTTAGTATTTCAACTTCATTATCATCCATTCAAAGCGCTTCACTTTTTCCACATTTTGTTATGTTACAGCCTTATTCCAAAAGGGATTAAATTCAATATTTTCCTCAGAATTCTACAAACAATACCCCATAATGTCAATGTGAAAGAAGTTTGTTTGAAATCTTTGCAAATTTATAAAAAATAAAAAAAGCACATGTACATAAGTATTCACAGCTTTTGCTCGATACTTTGTTGAAGCACCTTTGGCACCAATTACAGCCTCATATCTTTTTGAGTATGATGCTACCAAGCTTGGCACACCTATTTTTGGGCAGTTTCTCCCATTCTTTTTTGCAGGACCTCTCAAGCTCCATCAGGTTGGATGGGGAGCATCAGCGCACAGCCATTTTCAGATCTCTGAGCTCTGACTGGGCCATTCAAGGACATTCACAGAGTTGTCCCATAGCCACTCCTTTGTTATCTTAGCTGTGTGCTTAGGGTCGTTGTCCTGTTGGAAAATGAACCTTCACCCCTGTCTGAGGTTTTCATCAAGGATGTCTCTGTACATTGCTGCATTCCTTCAGGGAACGAGGGTTACAAACGTAACAGAGACGTTCCATTTCAATCGTTCATTCTCGACGTTGAGTCGGATGACCGATGAATTGGGATCCCTACCAAAGCATCACAGGTGCTGCCGCTTTCCAGTGGCCTGCATAAGACAGCTGGTCCCACTCGTAGATGGGACAGAGCTTACACAGAGTAAAGAACACTGCCCACTCAATGAACTTGGATAACACTGGAAAAGCATACCCTTTCAAAGGAAAGGCATGCTGCAGAGGCCACATCCTGCAGGAAGTCAGTGGAGTAACACGTGTGGACTAACCCAGTAGGGCCATACTTCATTCGGACTCAGAGCTTCCGTTCAGGAGCTCTTACCATGGACATTACACATATGGGATCCCCTCAGGGTTGCACATATGGGCACCCAGCCTAGAATTGGTTCTCAAGGATACATCAGATGTAGGCCTGGCGCCAGACACTCCACAACATCTGGCTGCCGAAGGGTGATTGGAGGACTTAACAGGGTCTGCCTCGTAGGGACTTTCTGGAGAATAAAGCGCATATATAAGCGGGGCCTCTCCGTGTCTCTGACCGGTTGAGGTGAGAACACAGGAGGAGACCGGCTCTGAGGTCCTAAAGCTTTGTGTCTGGTTCACGTACATTCGTAATGCACGGACAGAACAGAGCAAAGCTAGGGCTGGGTCTGCCTCCTTTGGGGGCAGTGCTTGCAGGTTCACTACCTGGTCTTTGAAAGGAGTGGTAGGAACCTTGGGCAAATAGCCAGGCCGGAATCTCAGTACCACGTGGGAGGCGCCTGGCCCGAACTCTAGGCACAATTCATCGACCGAAAAATCCTTCAGGTCCCCTACCCTCTTGATAGAGGCCAATGCAACCAGAAGCAAAGTCTTCAGGGTTAGAATCTTTAGATTGACTGACTGCAAAGGCTCAAATGGGACAATCTAAAGTGCTCTGAGCACCAGAGTGAGGTCCCAAGAGGGTATGGATGGAGATCGAGGAGGATTTAACCATCTCGCCCCCCTAAGGAACCTGATGACCAGGTTGTGCTTCCAAACCGACTTGCCTCCTATGGGGTTGTGATAAGCGGAAATTGTGGCAGTATAAACTTTGAGGGTGAAGGGAGACAGCCTTCGCTCCATCACATGCTGCAGGACCTTGAACAGTGTCTGTGCAAAAAGGCTCACTGGGGGAAACGTATATTTGCATAGGCCCCAGGGCCAGCTGTGTACCAGTGCATCCGTGCCGAGGGTTCCACCAGTCAGGGAATAAAACAACTGGCAGTTGGTGGTTTCTGGAGAGGCATACAGAGTTCTGTGGTTGGGCAAAGTGTGAGTGAGAAGGCTTGGTTGTGTCGTCGAGCTGCCCACTGGTGATAGAGGAGGATGAGAGTGGTCTGGTTCTGCACCGTTCACTGCTCTCTGTGCCCTCTTGAGACCCAGAGATAGAGGAACTGCTCCTTTGTTGAGAATTTGGGTGCCGCTGGCTGTGGAGCCAGTGGCAGAACAGTTTCAAGATTCTCTTACCCAGCCCTCCACTGGGAAAGAGCAGCCCCGAGAGCAGCCCCATGACTTTTATCACAGTTAGTCAACATACGCAGCTCAACCCCGGCTCAGAACAACCCTTGTGCATTTAAAAGTACAGGTGAAGGTAAACAGTTTTTCACAGCCACCCCACCAGAGAGGGTAGTGAGAGAGGGGAAAATTTTTATGCAGATTTTGGCCCCATTGGCGTTCCATATTTTGGCACCAATATAGCTCCTTACTGCCAAATTTTCCATGCACATCCGGGAATGACCCGGGGAAGCATGGCTGTCAACTCTGAATCTGAGTCAGCAAAAGCCCACACCAAAACAGTGGGAACCTCAGCATCATCCTCATTTCCAGAGCATATCAACCCCGTTCAAGCTCTTCTAGGGAAAAACGCTCTCTTTTAGTGCTGAAGCACACAGGGGAACCAACCAACACCACACTGACATGGAAAAAGTGCAGCCTGTTCAGTGTAGGGATTCTGTACAGTTATTAATCAATTTATGGGTGGGGCATATGAATATAATAAGTCATAAAGCTTTATGACTAAATATATGCACATACCGACCCAAGGGGGAATTAAACATATATTGTGAATTAATTACAACGAATTATAATCAATTACATATATGATTAGTTCTGGTTTTAATAATTATTTAGAGAAACTATTAGTTTGTCCAGCAAACAGTAAGCTCCTCACAGAATATCATCAAAAGGAAGGTTTCTTTCTCTGGCCACAAGAAAGACTTCCTCTCCTAGCATCCAAACGTAAAGCAAGGATAGGATCGAAACGTTAAAGTGACCTGGTTTTTGTTGAATGAGCAAAAGAACAATCGAGCATGAATAATGTGTTTAATATATGCAAACTACTAATACAGAGGTTATGCGTCTAAATATATATACAAGAATATACACATATATACAAGAGCGGAAGTAAAGACAGGAAAAGAGAGACGGTCAAAGAATGGCAAATTACGACAGTTAACCCTTTTGAGAGCCAGTACAGAAATCAGTTTAAACATATTTCGGAGAAATTAATACTTGCATATGGTTCAAGTCGATGTGCAGCAGAGTTTCAGTGCGCTTGGCTTGGTTGGTACTTTCCGAGAGGGTTTCTCCGGCGGGGTTTTCAAACGAGGCTTAACTGGCGAGTAAAATGACAGAGAAGAAAGAAGAGAGAGAGTCCAAGGAGATGGTCGTCCCGGAAGGAGCTGAGCACGTGATGACAGCGCTGTCGCCTGAGGCAGTTCAGGGGCAGTCGAGAGACAATCGGAAGACAAAGGAAAAATTGTGTGTCGTTGCTTTTATGGAAAACCAAGTTAACACACATCCTGAGTAGGGCTGGGCGATATATCGAATGCTTTTGTCACGCGCATTTCGTCAGTAAAGCCGGTTCCCTGATTACCGCTAAATCACCATCACCTGCTTTCAAATGGAGCGGCATTTAATAGACAGAGCCGTAGTTCACTGACAAGCCACGCAATATCGCGTTCAATATCGATATGAATCGCCGTCGATATTGAACGCGATATTGCGTGGCTTGTCAGTGAACTATGGCTCTGTCTATTAAATGCCGCTCCATTTGAAAGCAGGTGATGGCGATTTAGCGGTAATCAGGGAACCGGCTTTACTGACGAAATGCGCGTGACAAAAGCATTCGATATATCACCCAGCCCTAATCCTGAGTTGGAACGGCCAATAGATGCGTAGCACTATTTGGCGGGCAAAGTTTCTTTGTCTTGTCTCCTGGCTGAATTTGCATAATTTATGAGTGTCGGTTTGGGTAGTACTTTCTTCACAGTACCATTAAACAAATAGAACAATGCATTTGACAGCCATGTGATATACATAGGTGAATGAGACGTGGAAATAGCTTTAAAACGAATCTAAACTTGACATATAAGAAAAGCTTGTAGAAGAAGTTATGGTTTACAGATAAAATTCCATCATTAAAACGAACACTAGCACAAATACAGTCATTTAAACTAAGTCTAAACACTAGGAGGCATACATGCACTTGACATACGTGACGGGTACACTTTGGCACAGTCATATTTTAAGAATAGCTGTACATACAATCTCTAAGCATGTTTGTGTGTTTTTGTGTGTGTCTGTGTGTGTGTGGTGTGTGTTGGAATGTGATCTGGCACTTAGTCCACATGAGGGGCCCTTTGATGTCCCAAGAGCTAGGAAATGGAGCCCTCTGATCAATTTCTGACAGAGCAACAAACATGTCAAAGTGTCTGCTCTTCTGGACTGGCCGGAGCCGGTGAGATTTACAACACAGTCCAGCATGCTAAAAGCATTCTGAAAATTCCAAAGTTGATTGACTACGCTGGATCTATCCAGACGCTACAAGTGTGCTCACTCACAGCTGAATGATCAGCAGCTCATTGAAAGCGCTCACTCTCGCACGCGAGAGATGAGGATGGTCAACGGCATTAAACAGTGAGAGAGAGCGCAAGAGAGACTGACTGACAGTACATGTCTGCTGGCATAGATGAGCGGAGAAGAGTGATGCTGCATTCACATGGGGCGTCAGCGTCAACGCGCTTGACGGAGGGCGTGTCTGAAGCTTGTGCTGACGCGACCGTTATAGTGATTACAGCCAATCACATTACTTTCCGGTGTTGCACGAACGCAGTTGGCTGCGACTGCTCTAGGGTATTTGCATAGGGCGATCTGATTGGATGACGCCTGCGTTGGCGCTTGAAAAGTTGAGAAATCTTCAACTTCTGCCGCTTGCAACGCGAGTGAAGCGACGCGACGGAACCCACAATTCAGTTCGGCAACGCATGACGTCACCCATTCAAAGTAAACGAGAAGCGTTGACGCCGGTGCCCCGTGTGAATGCAGCCTGAGTGTTTTCAGTTCATTCCTATGGAATTTGAGCCTCACATTCGCACGTAAGTTAAACGTGACTATCATCTTCCATAGGAATGAATTTTAAAACGCTTGGGTCGCTTGCTCCAGTGGACATGCAGCCTGACTGACTGTCATTCATGAAAAAAATTTGTTTGCCATGTCCAAAGAGTAATGTTTTCATAATATCCTTTCAATGTTTGAGGGTACTGTACACCCCAATGACTGGCATCAGCGGTGGTTAAAGGCAGGGTAGGTAAAAAATGTATAAAAAACTTTTTTTCAAAATTTGTTTAAACTTTATTTATATATCAATACATAATTAAAATGTAAGTACTCTGAAAAAGAAAGTATAAAAATCGAGTGTCTGTATATCCCTCACAACTGTTTTAAAGACAGCTCATTATTTCCATTCACTCCACCCCCTCCCTTCTGGGCTCCTTCCAAAGCCACGCCCCCAAAACACATGAACGCGCGACTCCGACCACTGAGCTGGAAGACGCATTATTTACCTGAGACGAGCGGAGAGGAAGGAGCACAGTGCATGTAGTGACATCATGTCAGAATCACATGTAATAAAAATAACTTTATAATTATGAAGATAAACAAACAAGATGTATTTTAGTACTCACTATCAAGCTAGCATATTGATATTGGTAAAGTTTAAAATATATATTTTTTGATTCGCTAACGAGCTAGTTATCTATAAGGCAAAGCTAAAAACAGGTTGCATGATACACGTTTTTCCATTACCATCATTTACACTGTGATGAAGATGAATTTCGTGTAAGATTCATAACATATACGTTGTTCTGCATGTAAGAGTTTCCATGATGAAAGCATTGTTGACTCTGATGAGGACTACACTCCAGAGACAAGTAGTTGATATGTCTTTCTCATAACTAATAAAAAAAAATTATACAAATCAACACAACAATTACATCACATTTATAAAATGTCTTGATTACAGATAAACAGAGTAACATACACTCAAATATCAACTCACAACTGCATTGCAGACACAAAATAATAACACACACATACAACAAAGTGTGTACGACACACACAGATACAAGATAAAGACATCAGTAAACATAGGTAGAGAATATAAAAACAAAACAAAGGCGAAAAAAAACGTGCAGGTAAACTTACAGGTGAACATGGTAAAAGAGTTAGACAGAGGGTAAATATAGTTCTAAGAAAAGTTCCTAGATGCGGAGTAACGTTAGGCCTACTATCTGTTAAACATGTATTTAGTTATCTAAAGCAAATTATGCACAATTCAACACTATCTATCATCTTGAGCTAGGCCTATAGATTATTTATCGTCTCTACTACGACTCGCTGTAATGTTATGTAAGTAATGTTATGTTAGCTATATTACGCAGCTACGTGTGCTAATGACACATGCTTCATGAAAAAATAAACAAAAAAATATGTATGATCAAAATACAAAAAGAAAGATTTACCTGTCCAGCAGAAATAAAGCCATCAAGGAGTCACTTTCAGCCCCTTGAGTTCCCTCAGTTCTCGCCATCGCTGGAAAGCCACGCCGATATTAACTTGCGTTTATTTCTTTGTTTATCCAAAGACTTTTTGTTCATTGCCTTTTCTGTACTGTTACTGTCTTCCTTTTTTTGCCTGGTTTGCCTTCACTAACTGCATAGGCCGGTACTGTGAATTTTGCTTGCTGTTTCTCTGCCATTGTTTTGGTATTCCTAGGATCCGTGCCTCTTGAATTCCTCAAATCAAACGTGCGCGCGCAAGTGGGCAGGTCATGTGTGGCAAAAGGGTGGTTGCCATGGTTGCGAGAGAGTGACAGTCGCCTAAGCCAATCCTATGTTTCGTCCCGAATGGAAATAATGAGCTGTGTTTAATACAGATTAAACGGTCTAGAGTCACTCGATTTTTATACTCTTTTTATCAGAGTACTTACATTTTAATTATGCATTGATATATATAGAAAGTTTAAACAAATTTGGAAGAAAGTTGTTTATAAATTTTTTACCTACCCTGCCTTTAATGCATTGATCTCTGTAAAGTGAAACATCAGCTTTAGCATTTCCCCTGCTTACCCCAGCGACAGCATTTACCCCTTACATCACTGGATCTGCTGGCAGTTCCAGATAGCTCCGCCCTCGAACCATAGCATGTGACAGGAAGAGATGATGAGTCATTTTGAGGGGGAGGGGAGGTTCATATGTTTTTGATTAAAGATTACGAGAGCACATGATTTTTTAAAAAAAAATAATTAAATGCACAGATAAATTATTTATAATTAATACTACAATATTCCATAAAAAAATAAGGATTGTCAATTTTGATTTCATCGTGACTTTAAAGAGCCACAAAAATGGTATTTATTGTTTAAATACCTTTAAAAAATTACAAAATTTGAAATTTCTTTGTTTCATATCAAAAGTATCCTGCTCTGTCTTGTCTGTCGATGCGTTGTCAGTGTCCTCTTTGCTCCATGATGTATTATTCACTGCTTGAGAACATGATGTGTGGCATGAGAGTGGCATGGCTTGTCGGACATAGCAACAGTAAAGGGGGGCGGGTTATGTACCTCTTTTGGGTCAAAACAGACTCGAATGCAATAGGAGAGTTTATGGCCTTCCCAACCCCCCAACCCAGGAACTCGGATATCAAAATTACCTCTGAGTTTTCCAGTAGCTTGTAAATACAACTCAAGAGGGTGTTCACGTCCAATATTTTGTATTCATGATAGTTCAGATAGAACATGAAGGCAGCATTATTATTCTATTGAATCTTAATCAGCAAAAGCCCACACCAAAACAGTGGGAACCTCAGCATCATTCTCATTTCCAGAGAATAACAACCTGTGCAAGCTCTTCTAGGGAAAAATGCTCTCTTTTAGTGCTGAAGCACACAGGGGAACCGGCCAATGCCACAAAAGGGCAGCCAGTGTGCTCACACACAGCTGAATTTTCAGCAGCTCATTGAAGGCGCTCACTCTCTGTAGCTGTGAAAACAGATGTTTTTTTTTAAATCAGCCGGAGAATGGCCACCGCTGAAGTGATGTCTCGCCAACAGACAGAAAGAGGTTTCCTCCTGAAGAACTGTCTCGAACAATACACAATTCTGTAGATTGCAGAACATTCAAAGAAATGAACAGCTCGGCTCCGAGGCGAAAAGCTGATATGCGCTTGCACCTGCTGCTCATTTATACCCGTGCTGCGAAGCAGAGCAGCTGAATGCACCCAGCTAATAGGGAACGTTCCCATAACTTTCACTAATGTTATGTAAAAGTTAGAAAAACACGTTCCTGAAATAATGTTTCTGGAACAGTCTTTTAATGTTTTCATTGTTAAAATACATTCTCATAACGTTGAGAGGAAACAATCTTAGAATAACATTGTTGGAACATCCTTATAATGTTATTTCTACTTGACTGATGTTCTCATATTGTTGAGCGAAAATGTTCTTATAACAACGTTCTTGGAACATCTTTATGAAGTTATTTTTACTTGAATGATGTTCTCATAATGTTGAGAGAAACAATTCTTATAACAACATTCTTGGAACATCTTTATGATGTTATTTGTACTTGACTTATGTTCTCATAATGTTGAGAGAAAACGTTCTCTTTTTCTGAATGTTGAATGTTCTCGTAATGTAGAGAGAAACATTGTGAGAACTCATGGAATGTCCTTACAATGTTATTTTTTACTTGAACATTCTTATAACATTGAGAGAAAACAACATTCTCTGAACATCTTTATATTATTAATATTTGCTAAATGTTTTTTGTAATGGTTTAGTTGGAAATTCATCTAACATTTTTTTAAATGTTACTTCTTATTTGATCATTAAAGAGAACTGAAGAGAACATTGTCACAAGACACATGCATAAGGAACAAATAATGAACACAAGTTGTATATAAAATATACAGGCAAGCAGGAATAATACACTTCATCTCAGCTTAATTTTTTTTTAGAATGTTTTGCTAACATTCCCATTAAGTTATGAAAACATTATTCCTGAAACATTTTTCAAACATTCAAAATATCCAGTTCCCTTTCGATACTTCACTCGTACTGCGTATGGGGAAAAACTCCTTTTTTTCCTCTATGCTGAAGCGTTTTTCAATAACGCAGTGTAACTGCACGGCCATTGGTTCAAACTGGGAAACTTTTTGAACCAATGACGGCGCGGCGGAGCTGCGCAAGCCTATGGCGATGCAGCGCGCTAAAGCCCGCCAAAATGGGCGGGGCGACTGGCTATATAAGTGAGCATTTCGCCATAGGATTTCAGATCTTTCTCCTTCAGCGACGACGACGCTTCTCTTCGCTGGAACTTCGAGCTGAACGCCTTCGCCTGCTGGAACGAGCTCTTCCGCCGTAGAAGAGGCACCGCAGCGGACCAGCTGAGATCGCCGAACGCCTGCAGCGCTGGCGCCGACTGGCACGGTGAGTGCGTCTTTTGCCTGGGCAAGTCCCACGCAGAGGCGACGCTCACCGTGACTTCATGCTCTCACTGCGAGAACATGAGTCTCGCCTCTCTGCGCTCGCGGATTGCTTTCTTCAAGGAAAGCGGTCCCACCCCTCGCGCCCCCATCTTCTTCCTTCCACGAGCCTGCGAGGAACAAACAGTGGGGCAGAGGGGCTCAGCACCCGGAGTTGTGTGAGCTCACGCCAGCTCAGCCCCCGCGTGCCTCACCCTCTCCCATGAGAGAGCCTTCTCCTGTGTCTTGTTCTCCCGCCCTGAGCAGCATCCCTCGGCTGAAGCGAGCGACCTCGTCTCTTTCGGCGGATTGGAGGACGAGCCGCTTGATGACTCCTTGTCATCGGCGGCTTCTGAAACCGAGGAATGGGCCGGCGATTCCGAAGACCCCGGCCACCTACTGTCACTTGTGCCCATCGATGCCAGAGCTGGAATGTCGAATTATTCCGCATTCTCTCTAAAACCGCAGAGGAACCCGATCTAAAGTGGGCTCCACCTGAAGAGCCAACACGCAGCAAACTGGACGAATGGTTCCTGCTGGGACGTCGCCAGGCCCCCCGCCAGCGCTCTGTACCATTCTTTTTCCCTGAAGTACACAATGAGCTGACCAAGTCGTGGCGCGCCCCCTACTCGGCCCGCTTACGCACTACCACTTCCACAGCTCTCACTTCAGTTGATGGCTCTCAGGAGAAGGGCTATGAGCACATGCCGCCCCTGGACGAGGCTGTGGCTGCTCACCTCTGCCCCCCCGCGGCTGTGGGGTGGAAGAATAAACGAGCCCTTCCTACTAAGCCCTGCAGGATGACCTCCACCCTGGCTGGCAGAGCCTATTCGTCTGCAGGTCAAGCTGCCTCTGCGCTACACACCACGGCCATTCTCCAAGTGTTCCAAGCAAAGCTCCTCCGTTCCCTGGATGAGTCTGGAATTGACGCACCTGCCTTCGACGACCTCCGCAGCGTCACGGATTTGGCCCCGCATGCCACGAAAGCCACAGCCCCAGGCCATTGGACGATCCATGGCCAACCTGGTCATGTTAGAGTGCCACCTCTGGCTCAATTTAACGGAGATCAAGGAGATCGACAAAGTGGCCTTTCTCGACGCCCCAGTCTCTGCAGCCGCTCTTTTTGGGCCAGCCGTAAAAGGATTTACTGAGCGCTTCACTGCAGCACAGAAGTCATCCCAGGCCATGCGACACTTCCTGTCCAAGTGCTCTAGCTCAGCCTCTGCCTCGAGTCGCGTTTAAAAAACATTTAGAAATAACACTTTCATAGCTTCATGTTTAACATATTTTTGTCCAATCTGTATTCACATTTTCAAAACTCTAAACACAATTAGCACAACATCCGTCTGTTGTGACCATAACATTAACACAATTCATGTCATTTTCACACAAAATGCAGTCAATTAACAAGTTTCTAAACTGCTTAACTTTTATTTTCATACAAGCTTACCCCATACCCAAATCATGGAGTTCCCTTTCATGGGAACTGTCGACGTTGCGTCGAACGCAATGGGAACGCCTCTGCGTGATTGCGTCATGAAGCACTCATGAAATCTAATCAATAACGTTACGAGACGTCAGAAGAGGGTGACGTCACGGACCAGGAAACTATAAAGCGTACCCAGAACAAAGAACACTAGCTTCTTGTTTGGTGTTGTTTGTCTTGATACATATACAAGTCACAATCTCTTCATCTGAGGACAAGAGTATCTCACACCACATTACATATATATATACAAACCCGATTCCAAAAAAGTTGGGACACTGTACAAATTGTGAATAAATACAGAATGCAATGAAGTTTCAAATTTTATTCCGAATACAACATAGATGACGTGATCAATGTTTAGTGAGAAAAGTGTATCATTTTAAGGGAAAAATAAGTTGATTTTAAATTTCATGGCATCAACACATGTCAAAAAAGTTGGGACAAGGCCATGTTTACCACTGTGTGGCATCCCCTCTTCTTTTTATAACAAAGAAGAAACATCTGGGGACTGAGGAGACAAGTTGCTCAAGTTTAGGAATAGGAATGTTGATTAAAATGGTGTATAACTCTTAATTGTGTGTGCAATATTGACAGAGTATTTTGAGTCTCTTTCACACTGGTAAGAAAAAAACCAAGGTGGTATCGCCGGCGATACCTCAGACTCCAGAGTGTTAAGGACTCCAACGAAGATACTTACCTGTCTCCAGCGTGTTCCCTCGTCTCCTTGTGTTCTCCTCGTCTCCTGTGAGTTACTCTGTGTCTGATCTGCTTCAAGTCTGCCAGCGATTCTCCATTCCTGCAATTACAAGACAAGTATCAGTTCTACGATCATATCTGTCAACTTATCCACCTGCTATCACTCACCTGCACTCTGCCTGCCATTCCTGGTTGTTCAATAAACCTATTAACTATTCCATCTGTGTCTCAGTCCCCTTCTGTACTGTAACAGAAGACCGGACCAACACCGCTGAACAACCAGGATGAGCACCCCGGATCCCTTCCAGGAACTCGTCGACAGTCTTCGGCGAACATTCTCCAGCACTTCCCCGGCATCTGCACCAGCGCATACTTCTGCATTCACCGCCACCTCTCCTTCACCATCTGCGGTCGCCAGTCCCATGGCCAAACCGGCACCCTTCTCTGGTTCGGTGGAGGATTGCAACGGATTCCTCCTGCAGTGTTCGCTGGTCCTGGAGATTCAACCGCACTTATATCCCGATGATCATTCCAAGGTAGCGTTCATAATCTCTCAACTCGATGGCAAGGTGCTTAGCTGGGCGGAATCGCTCTGGTCACAGAAAAATCCGATCACCCAGTCTCTCTCCAGTTTCACCTCTCACTTCAAGGAAGTCTTTGGAAAACCTGTTTTGGATTCATCGATTGGTGAGAGATTATATCAACTAAAACAAGGTTCCATGTCTGTTACTGACTATGCTCTCCAGTTCAGAACCCTGGCTGCCTCTAGCGGTTGGAACGAACAAGCTCTCATCACGACATATTGTCAAGGATTGGATCCACGCTTGCGGTTGCATCTCGCTGCATACGAGGATTCCATCGGCTCGAGCGCTTCATACAACTCTCCATCAGATTCGCCACTCGTATGCAGTTGTGTCTTGAAGAGCACCAGGGCCAGTCGTTCTTCCCATTACCCCTCCACCGACCAGAAACCGTCAGCTCCCCAGAACCAGCCAGTGAGCCCATGCAAGTGGAACAATCCTGTTTGTCACCAGCTGAGCGGCAGAGAGGGCTGACCCAGAACCTCTGTTTGTATTGTGGCCAAGCTGGGCATTACATCTCTGAATGCCCCACTTGCCCAGCTCGTCCCATGGTGAGTGTTATCATTCCATCGCTAAATAAGATGAAACCACTTACCATTGTTGTAAACCTTACTGCTGCCGGTTTAAGTTTTTCAGTTAATGCCCTCCTCGATTCTGGGTCAGCCGGGAATTTCATCTCTGGAGCCCTCTGCCGCCAGCTCCAACTTAAAACTACAGCCACGCCGTCGATTTATCAAATCCACTTGGTAACTGGAAGACCATTACGGCAAGTGCGCTACAGCACGGTCCCATTCAACTCCAAGTTGGCATCCTCCACTTTGAAGACATCCATCTGCTGGTTCTGGAGGATTCCACCGCTGACGTGATTTTAGGGCACCCCTGGTTGGAGCAGCATAATCCCGTCATCTCGTGAAAGATGGGAGAAATCCTGAAGTGGGGTGACAACTGTTTTATGAACTGTTTTCCTGAGTTTCCAGTCCCAAATTCTCCGCGTTCCGAAGAAATACCAGTCTGTACTACCTCCATTGAAAGTCCCCTAGAGAAACGCTCCATGGACATGGACATCCCATAATGTTACTCCCACTTCAGCGATGTCTTCTGCCCCAAGAAAGCCTCCTGCATTGGAACATCTCCAAGGTGTTACTGTGTTCACCAAGTTGGACCTCCGCAGCGCATATAACCTCATCCGGATACGTGAGGGGGACGAATGGAAGACGGCCTTTGTGACCCCTACTGGCCACTATGAGTATCTGGTCTTGCCGTATGGACTTGTCAACGCCCCCTCCATATTCCAGGATTTCATCCACAAGGTGCTCCGGGAGTTCCTGCACAAGTCAGTCCTAGTGTACATCGATAACATCTTGATATACTCCCGGAGCTTGGCCGACCATCGCCGCCACGTTGCGGAGGTCCTTCAATGCTTGAGGGAGTTCAAACCTGTTCCTAAAGGCAGAAAAGTGTTCCTTCCATCAACCCTCAGTGCAGTTCCTTGGCTACTACATCGATCACAGTGGCATCTGGATGGACGAGAGGAAGGTTTCTGCCATAAAGGACTGGCCCATTCCCACATCAGTGAAAGAACTTCAAAGATTTCTCGGATTTGCCAATTTCTATCGACGTTTCATCCAAGGTTATAGTATCATCACCACTCCCCTCACGGATCTCCTACGCAGTAAGCCCAAGTCTCTGTCCTGGACTCCAGCCGCCACCCACGCCTTTGACACGCTCAAGAAAGCTTTTACCACCGCTCCCCTCCTGGTACATCCGGACCCCGACAAGCCTTGCATTGTGGAAGTTGACGCCTCCACCACCGGAGTGGGAGCGGTCCTCTCCCAGCAGCAGGGGAACCCGAGTAGACTGCACCCATGTGTAAAGGCTGACGCTCTCTCTCGTGTCCATGGTCCTGATGATACCCCTGAAATCCCAGAGCCCATCCTACCAGAGAAAATCTTTGTCAATCTGGTCTGAAGAAACCCTTCCTGAGTCCAATGCCTCCACCAATGCTCCGCCGGGTTGCCCCCCAGGTTTGCTCTACGTCACCCGGACACGGCACACTCCCCTCATCCACACCTCTCACTCGTCACTGGGAACTGGCTACCCTGGGGTCAATGAGACCCTCTCGTTGCTGTAGCATATGCACACGTATCAAGATAATCAATAAACTTTGGAATGTTCAGAACGCTTTTAGCATGCTGGACTGGGTTGTAAAAACTCATCTCGGCTCCGACCGGTCTGCAAAAGATGAGCCCACTTGACACCTTTGTTACCCTCCGAAGTAAAACAGAAAACTCCAACTTCCCAACTTTGGAGACTTCAAAAGGAGCACCCCCCCAGAGACTGACCAGATCACATTCCAACACACACCACACACACACAAACGCATACAGAAACACACAAACATACATTTTTGACTGTATATGTAAAATACAACTATGCTGAAATATATCCATCATGTATTTCGAGCGTATGCATGTTTTCTAGTGTTTAAATGAGTGTATTTGTGCTAGTGTTAGTTGTAATAAGGGAATTTTGTCTGTAAACCATAACTTCCTTTATATGCCTGTCTGATCTTTCGAGTTTGATCTCGTTTTAAAGCTCTGGCTACTGATCATTCACTGAGATATGTCACATAGC
The DNA here is from genome assembly GCA_028476615.1 of Culter alburnus. Lineage (NCBI taxonomy): Eukaryota > Metazoa > Chordata > Actinopteri > Cypriniformes > Xenocyprididae > Culter > Culter alburnus. Next base: position 31,097 of record JAOTNS010000684.1, on the reverse strand, counting down.
TGACAAATGCATTTTTCTATGTGTTTAATGATACCGTGAAGAAAGTACTCCATCTCGAAACCTGATCTGATAGTCGTAAATTCAGCTTGGAGACAAGACAAAGAAAGAGCTTGCCCCCCAACTTTGCATCAATGTCATTGGCTATTCCACCTCAAGGAGGTGTGTCGGCTTATCTGTCATAAAAAGGGAACACCAGGATTCTCCCTGCGTGTTCTCCCGACGGCCCTGAATCATCCATCGCCCACTCACACACGTCTCTCCCGGACGTCACGGCAACGCGCTTCCATCGCGCTCATCACGGGATCACCAGCTCTCCGCCAAAACTAACTCTCACGTCCTCAGTTCAAACCCTCCCGCGGAAACGGAAGAAGCCAATGAACTGCAGCCGCACTGACCTGAAACCCCGCAAGCAAACTGATGCAAGTACCGTTTCTGAATCTTAGATTATGAAACTGATTTCTATGCTGGCTTTCAAGGACTGTTAGATTTTGCTATTTGCCTTCTCTCTTTCCTTCCTTTCCTGTCTCTACATTCCCTTTGTATATATTTGTATATCCTTCTGTATTCTGTATTTAGACGTATATAACCTCTTTAGTAGTAGTTTGCATAGATTAAATACATTATATCCATGCTCTTTGTTCTCTTGCTCATTTCAACAAAAGCCAGGTCACTTTAACGTTTCGATCCTATATCCTTGCTTTACGTTTGGATGCTATCATAGGAATTTATCCTCGTGGCCAGAGGATAATATTTCTGTCGTAATAGTCTGTGGATAACTTAACGGTTTGCTGGACGGACCGATAGTTTTCTACATAATTATTAAACCAGAACTAATCATATATGTGATTGATTATAATTCGTTGTAATTAATTCACCATATATGGTTAATTCCCCCTTGGGTTGGTATGTGCATAATTATTCATAAAACTTTATGAATTATTATATTCATATTCCACCCATAAATTGATTAATAACTGTGCAAATCGTTACATTGCTAAAACAACGCTTATGATGGCCGAATATGGCAGCTGATGTTAGAAGGTACGTGCAAGGATGCAAGGAATGCGCCATCTCCAAAAGTCCACGCCATCTTCCCTCCGGCAAACTCTAGCCTCTGCCCATTCCTAATCATCCCTGGTCACACCTAGGGGTTGATTTCATCACCGACCTCCCAGTATCTGATAACTGCACATGCATTCTGGTGGTTGTGGACAGATTCTCAAAGTCATGTCGTCTAATTCCTCTAAGAGGATTGCCTACTGCTATGGAGACTGCTGAACTAATGTTTAACTGTATTTTCAGATACTATGGAATTTCTGAGGACATTGTATCAGACCGAGGACCACAGTTTTTGTCCAGAGTCTGGAAAGTGTTCTTCAACCTCCTAGATGTGACCGTAAGCCTCTCTTTAGGTTACCATGCCCAGACGAACGGGCAGACGGAGCGGAAGATACAGGAGATCGGTCGCTTTCTGTGTACCTTCTGTCACGGCCACCAGGACTCGGCACACCACCAGCTCCAATGAGCCCTATGCAGGCGCAGGATGACGGCCAACCTTCGACGCTCCGACGCACCCAACTACCAGCCAGGACAGAAGGTCTGGCTGTCTACGAGAGACATCAGGATGTGCCTGCCCTGTAGGAAGCTTACCAGCTTACTTTAAGGACTCCAACGAAGATACTTACCTGTCTCCAGCATGTTCCCTCGTCTCCTTGTGTTCTCCTCGTCTCCTGTGAGTTACTCTGTGTCTGATCTGCTTCAAGTCTGCCAGCGATTCTCCATTCCTGCATAAAATATATACATTTTTATTTTATTTTTTGACTGAAGAAATAAAGACATGAACATCTTGGATGACATGGGGGTGAGTAAATTATCAGAAAATTTACATTCAGAAGTGAACTAATCCTTTAACAGAAGTAATTTCAGACAAATCTAACTAAGAGATGAAAAAAAAATTCTTTTACACAAATCGCTTTTTAAGGACTTCAACAAATGGCTGGTAGGGACTACAATGAGATTCTTCCTGAGTTGGTGACATCAATAACCCTAAAATTTACATAAACCCTGCCCCCGAGAACACACAACAAAGGGGTGAGGCCACCCATGTTATTGCAATACAGTACAAAACACAAATGCAATAGCATGTCATAAAACAAGATGACAACATAACCGTGATAAAACTAAACTATACCTGTTCCATCTTCATGCAGCATTTATTGTCTGACTCTGTAGGCATCTTACAATAGTTCCCACACAAGCGATTTATAGATTATCATGACGGAATATGCTAATCAATGACTTTAAGATAGTTAACTCCACATCAGCTACATAAATTCATCAACTAACCGTTCAGAAACATCCTGTTTAAGGGTACTGTACGCCCCAATGACTGGCATCAGCGGTGGTTAATGCATTGATTTCTATAAAGTGAAGCATAAAATTCACTTTCCATAAAAAGTCAAAAAGCATTCTATCAACCTCTACACAAATTGATTTATCCACATACAAGGAAAGAGCAGGGTAGGTTAATCTTGAAACACCCTCTGCTTTGGCGAAGAGAGCCCTTCCTTGTAAAGTCAAGTGTCTTTGAAGCCAGGAATTAAATTTTTTCTAAGCTTTAGTGATTACTGGATCAAAGTTTAACTTTACTCTCACATTGATATCTTTACAAATGATCAAACCCAAATAACTCAATTGAGTCTTAACTGGAATACTATGCAGGAATGGAGCAGAACAAGACTGGGCAGAACAAGAGGTGACGCATTTAAAGGTGCAACAGGCCCTAGGGATACACCGATACCATTTTTTAAGGACAAAGTACGAGTACCGATACTTTTTTCTAGTACTCGCCGATACCGATACCTATACATTTATTAATTTCTCTCTCTCTCTCTCTTTTTTTTTTTTGGTGATGTTGCAGTTTTCCAAGCACAACACAGTGAGTGAACTAATGAATGTAGGACAGCTTCTTTATTATTACTCTAATGAAAAAAGGTTATAATTTTTATGTTCTTGTCACAAACTTAAAGAGCAAAAATTTCACAGCGTCCAATAACCTCCAAAGGGCATAATTACCAATATACAATTGTTGTTATATAAAAATAAATTTACAAACAAATTACAAACAATACAACAAATACTATAGATATACAAATTAAATAAACTTGTTTTTCAGATACAGTAGGTTTATTTACCATGTATACATTTATTTAACATCTTTTGTTGTTTTATTAACATTGACAAATATAGGCTACGGTCCCTTTAAGACCGAATCCATGGATATTGACACATATCCTGTTTTCACCCAAATGTTTATGCCCACTTAAGCCATAACTGTACTTACGTGAGATACTCCACACGATGGACATTTTGACTAACGTTACTATGTGTGCATGATGACCATTCATGCGCGAGGAGAACTGATCGCGCGCTGTCTGAGAGAAGAGAACTGGGATGTTCGCAATGTGTGTTGTTTATGCTGCTGCCGCCGGAGTCTCTGTGCACGGACAATGCTGTCAGTTACATCACGTGAGGTATCGGTCTTTGGTATCGGGGGTATTTTTACAAGTACGAGTACAAGTACATGAGCTTGGTATCGGTGCATCCCTAATAGGCCCTATGTAATATTTTTGCAGTAAAAAATCCAAAAACCACTAGGCCAGTGTTTTATATTTTGTTCACTTGAGTACTTACAATATCTCAAATGTTTCCAACTATTTGTAAATCATGAGAAAATTGCAATTTTAACCAAGGCCAAAGAGCGTAGAACCGGTGACACTGATACTTTTTGGGCAACAGCCACTAGATGGCGCTCCGGTAATGCGGCCGCCATTATGGGGTGAAAATACTAACTGGACCATAGAATCCTTCACATCTTAAGCACCCAAAATCTGTGAATTTCACTGCCAAATCAGAAGCGCAAAAGAACATTTTTCAAATGAAATCATCAGTAAATTTTATGGCACCTACAGTAAATGTTGTATTGTCTTATATATGTTTTATATTACCAGTTGTGGTATCCAACCATTCAACCATCTGAAGTAACGTAGTTAGCCTACTTTATTGAGTATTTCCATTTTATGCAACTTTACACATTAATAGTAAATTAATAATTAATAAACGTAAGATTATCATGTTTACAGTGAACAATATATTTCAGACCTAGTGAAGTAATAGTAATAATAGTATCACTCCACTATCTGAATTGAAATAGGCTACATTGTACGTTTTATTGGATCACCCTACAAACATAACAATCTTATAATACATGATCCATTGCTGTGTCCATTATCGCATAATTGTCAGGTTTTGCAGGAGTGAGGACCCAGGCGCAGAATAAGCAATAAGGGGATTTTATTAACAACACTAAAGACAAGGCACAACAGGGAGATTTAGGTGTGACAGTCAAACAGCAGGGCAGGGCAGACGACACGATGACAGGCAGGGAGGATGACCACTGGGAATCAGTCTAAGGTGACAACAGACTTGAGGACAGCTTGGGAAGCAGCACCAGGTGGGATGAAGGAGAGAAGAACCAGACACGAATACAAGGAACTCAAGGCTTGATGCGGATCTCTCAAGTAGTTCCAGTCTTGGCTGCCAGGCAGTCAACAGTGGCCAAACAAACTCAGGGCACAGGGCAGAGGAGGGCAGGAACAGACACAAGACAAACAGGCAAGGCACAAGAGAGGGTTAATAAGATAAGACATGTGGCAACAAAATTCTGAAGTAGAGAACTAAGACTAGAGAAACAAAAGTAATAAAATATAAAAAGTAAATGACTGAAACTAGCAAACACAAAATAAAGCAAGAGAACACTCTTGCAGGAAACTAAAATAAAGGATTAGTTCAAATCCAAAACAAAAGAAATGAAAAAACTAAGTGTTGGAGAACTAGACAAAACTCAAGAAAAACTAGAATTTATCAAGAAGGAAAATAATCAGACAAGGAAACTAAATCTATCACTGACTGACCAGGGGTGATGGTAGTTGAACAAACTCAGGGTTATAGGATTAGTTTCGAGTTGACAAAACCAAACCACTCCAATCCAGCTTTGTTGGTACCATGATGCTGATCATCAACTTTCTCTGTCAACTCAGGCTTTGATCCTGAGTTTGTGGAGCACGTGCACATGAATCCGTGACATCAGTGGCAAACAGCCAATCACATGCCTTGCAACAGAAATAAACTCTGATTCACTTCTCGCGAGAGAGCCAGCGCGATTCAAAACTCTTTCGCTGAAAATGAAGAATTTAAATGCATTTACACTAATGGAAAATGCTTGTCTGTGAAAGAGGACAAATAAAAGAAATGATCTTTTACTATATAATGACCTTTAATTTGGAGGAAGAGAAACTGGGGGCGTGACTTTATTGTGTTGAGTGTGTCAGTGTCACTTAGCTTACATCTGATTGGTCCAATTTCAGTTTGAAATCTCTAACCCAGAACATAACCTGCCCCGGAGCAGGTTAGCCGTGGAGCGTAAGTTACTATGGCGATGAACACCGCTAAAAGTCAAGTTACTTTAATGGTACCTAAAACCCAGGATTGGCGCAAACTAATCTGAAACTTACCTGGCTAGCCAGCTAATCCGGCTTCATGGTACAGGCCCCAGATCTAAGAGCACAATACACACAAAAAACACAACAAACCAGCAGAGACATGAGGGAAGGAAGCACAATATAAAAGGGATCAGAGTACATGAGGAACAGGTGAGCACAATTAGTGAAATGAGGACTAGACAAGGGGGCGTGGAGACACCAAACAAGGAGGCAGGACAAGATGAGCACATGGCAAACACAAACAAAGACAGAGCCATGTGCTGACACACAACACAAACATAGAGACATGGAACAAAGACAACACAGACAAGGCTGCCAGGGCAGAACCCTGACAATAATTCCCACTTTCGGACACTTTTGCTTTAACGGACATTAGACATTAAACACTGCAAAATCAAGCTGTTATATTCATATATTTATTGTCCAACATTCCCAATTTTTCTGATGCATGTCCTTAATTTAATTTCATATGTTGGTATTAATTCAATGTTTATAAGCCTAATGCTAATACTAGATCTTTTAAAGAATTTTAACCCAAACTGACTGGGTTTCTAGAGAGCAAAAAATTTTTGTGTCTTACACTGTAAAATAAACTGTTAAAAAGATTTGATGATCACTAGTTATAGTATTTTATTCTGTGTTGTCATCATTCAGGTTGGATTTCAGCTTTAATGTACTTTTTTTTTTAACAAAGCAGCTGATATTGCCATAGAAACTAGTGGACTGCCGAGTCGCTTTCACCACAAAATGGCGGAAACGCAGGGCCACTGCTGGGTGCCGGTGTTGCAATGGAACGTTCTATTGAGTGTCGCTTCTTGTTTTAGTATATTCTTTGCCAAGGCTCCGGGACGTGTGAGGAGTCGCCTGTCAATGGCGTCATACCTGCGTTAACCCGGTCTGCCTCAGTTTCCGGTTTTATTTTGTAGAAACCATGGAAACACCAAAGACGCTTTAATATAATACACGTTTTAATAGACAAGGGAACAACTGTTTTGATATATTTATAGACAGAAAACGAATTGTTGTTATATAGCTCAACACGTTTAGTCTTATTGTTTAAATCTAATTTTCTTGATTTTTTGCGAGTACCATGCTTTACCATGCCTCAGAGAAAACACTATATTGTCAAGTAGCTAACATAGCATAATCAGATGCAGCTTTTTTAGTAACAGTAATACAGCATTTTCTCCATCATACAATACGTTTTAAAATGAATTGCATGCCATTTATCAACACAAGCCATCCAGTATTTAATATATTCTAAAATCGATCTAGCTTACTGCAGTGTGTCTCAAATAAATGTCTCTCAGCAGCTGCCGAGCAAACGCACAGAGTAACGTTATAACATCATTTTCAATACTCTCAAATGTATCTAATATGATAAACAGAGCTGTGCTATCTCCTACTCATGACCGGAAAAGTGGAAGCAGCGCCGGCGACTGTGGCATAATAAAAGTCCCACTGCTCATGAGGCGTGTGTTGCGCAATTGCTCCAGCGGCCTCGTTCAGCTCCCACAACACTCTGTCCTGCTCTGCTTTATACTACAATAACGTTAACTAGAAAATAAAGTTTGAAATCAAACTTTGATGTTGGCTTGGCACAAGCCTCGATGGGCAGCCTGAGGCAAAAGAGCCAACGCACATGTCTGTTTGGCCGCAAAGAAATAAATAAAGAAAGAAGGAATTTCTTGTATTTAGGGCTGTAACACACAATTGTTGTGATGATTGATGGATCTGTCGATTCTTCTATCTCTTTAAAAGGGGGTTAAATCACGGCCACTTTAAGAGGCGTGGCTTGCAAGCTCTGAATGGGTAACATCATATCAGGCGATCAATCATCTGTTCAATAAAATGTTTAAAACATGCAGTCATCCCATCAATACTGAGATTCTATATGGTATAAACAAAGATATAATGAATCTCGACAAACTGATGCTTACATTTTAAGAAGATTGATGGATATTCAAGTAAACCTAAGTTGCTTCAGTCTAGTAAATGTCCACGAAAGTTATTCTTATGTTTACTTTAGAAAAATCAGTCAAGATTTCACAGCATAAAGACACATGAAGCATGACCTGAAGGTAGACATTTTTAGGCCTTTTACTTGTTAAAAAAAATATAAGCTATAATTTAGATGACAGAAGGCATGTAGTAGATTGTGTACAACAGGTTTTTCAGCAAAGTTTGATCATGTTGATAATATAGAGGCCTTAGAAATGTGTGTATCAAATGTGAACCCGTAGGCTTTATAGGGTTAAGAAGTGTTTTTATTCTTGCTAGTAAAGTAAATTGCAATAGAATAATAGCCATTGAAAGTGAGAGTTCCTTGGAAGAGAAGATTTGTCAGAAATGGAAATTGCGCAACAAACAGTTGCATGTTGTGTGGGAGTCTCTCTCTATAAAAGGGAGAGTGCAGGCCTGTGTTAGACTATAGCAGACACTCACTTGACACGTTTACTGGCATTGCTGTGCACAACACCGGTTCAGAATGAAGTTCACCGTAGCAGCCCTCATGTCTCTGATCTGCACAGCTGCACTGCTGTCCACAGCTGAAGGTAAGCAGAATAACTTTCATAACAGTGTTTTAAATCAATCAGATACTTCATGCTACATCTTACACCAACTCTTTCTCTGTCACTGCAGGTCAACAATCTCGCATCAATCTGCGCTGCCAGTGCATTCAAAAACATTCAGGACCACCAATTCCTATTAAAAAAATACTGTCATTGAAGGTGATTCCTGCTGGGCCAAAATGCAAAAATGAGGAGATCATGTGAGTGTGAAACTTACCAAAGCAACACTTCAAATTCAGGCTCATGATGTACATGAGTGTGTAATAATAATAATAATAATAATAATAATAATAATGAAACAGTGTCATTTTATAGATTTTAAATAATTATACATTTGTTTCCTTACAGTGCTAGAATGAACAGAGGACAGATGTGTCTCGATTCTAAAAAAGACTGGGTGATTTCTCTCAAGGATGCGTAAGTTCTTGTCTATGATGATGTGGCACTCTTATTATCTTATTATTCTTGTTATATTTATTATTATCTTCTTATTATTAATATAAGTTAATTAAATCATTCTAATGAATAATTTTTAAACTTGGACACTGCAGCAGCTTCAGACACTAATGTACTGTGTGTCTCTTCATGTTTGCAGAATGAACAAGAGGAAAGTCAAGAGCCAGTAATGAATGAGAATCACAGTTTTAAAAACACAAAGAGCAACTGAAGAAACTGATATATTCGACCAATACTACTGTTATATAGAATTTTTAAATTTAATTTATCATTTCTAGGTGATAAATGAAGTATTGAATGTAAAACATGCTTTTGTTTTATAAAATGTGAAGTGATTTTTTTTTTTTACTGTTACTTTACCTGACCTTAATTTTATATATTTATTGTTAGTGTCACTGAATTGTAGTTTTTTATGCTAATATAGTTTATATTGCTTAATTATGATGAATTGTGCTTATGCTAATAAAAACTGTTTTATTTGTCAAAATGGATATTGTTGTTGGTTTTATTGTGCCTTTTTGTCATCTCAATTCAGTTTCTGAATTCAGTATTTTTCCATAAGCTACTCACTATCATGTCATTCCAAACCAGTATTACTTTCTTCTGCAGAATCCAAAATGAGAAAATCTGAAAAATGTTTGCATGCAGTTACAATGAACAGGGACTGAAGCTTTTAAGTTTTCAAAAGCATCAAAGGTCTGTCATAAAAATGGGCCATGTAACTCATGCATAGATCTTCTGAAGACATGCAAGTTATTGAATCTTGTGACATCTGCTCTCATTCTAGTCTTAAAAATATTCCTAAAGGGGTTTTCACAGTGATTCAATAGAATAACCATTTTTGGTTCCCCAAAGATCCTTTCTGTGAACAGATTTTCTCTTAGTATGAAGAAAATCTAAACCATTTTCTACTATAAAGAACCTTTTGAGGAACGAAAAGGTTCCATGGATGTTAAAGGTTCTTAATGGAACTGTAGATGCCAATAAAGAATCTTTGTTTATAAGAGTGTGAGAAAATATATATTGGCATTAAAATGTTTAAATGTGCCCTAGAATTAAAAATTGAATTGGCATAGTTGAATAACAAGAGTTCAGTACATGGAAATGACATACAGTGAGTCTCAAACACCATTGTTTCCTCCTTCTTATATAAATCTCATTTGTTTAAAAGACCTCAGAAGAACTGGCGAATCTCAACATAACACCGACTGTTACGTAACAGTCGGGATCATTAATATGTACGCCCCCAATATTTGCATATGCCAGCTCATGTTCAAGGCATTACACAAGGGCAGGACGTCTGGATGTGCACAGCTGAATCATCAGACTAGGTAAGCAAGCAAGGACAATAGCGAAAAATGGCAGATGGAGCAATAATAACGATAATGATCCATGATATTTTTAGTGATATTTGTAAATTGTCTTTCTAAATGTTTCGTTAGCATGTTGCTAATGTACTGTTAAATGTGGTTAAAGATTCTTACTGTATTCACAGAGACAAGACTGTTGTTAGTTTCATTTTTTAAACACTTGCAGTCTGTATAATTCATAAACACAACTTTATGAACAAAAATTTTACCACTAGTCCATCAGGTCAATCTAATATTAAATGCTGATCCACGTATTTATTCTCGAGAATAAATTCTCCACGTACTCTCGAGACTAACAATTATTGTAGATGTAAGGATGAAACTATCATATTAAACATCTGTTCCACCCACTTTTTAAAACAAAGTTATGCCACTGGCTAATTCATGTATGCTATATTGTACAGCAGCAGCATGTCTTTCTTGCTCACAGCAGCATGTTGTGTATGTATTGGCAGCAAGGCCCGTACTTGCTCTGCAGCAGCAGCAATAAAAGCAGATCTGTTCCTCTGCCAAGACCAAACATATCAACACTGTCATACCCATTACCATGCCAAACACTCAGAGTTGTTATGACAGAACTGCTTGTGGTCAGTGCCAACCCAACGCTTCATCATAACCTCTCCATTCAACTTGGTTCGTCAAACATAACTCCTTCCAGGACAGCCAGGAACCTCGGAGTTGTGATGGATGATCGTTTAAAGGTGCCCTAGATTCAAAAATTGAATTTACCTCGGCATAGTTAAATAACAAGAGTTCAGTACATGGAAAAGACATACAGTGAGTCTCAAACTCCATTGTTTCCTCCTTCTTATATAAATCTCATTTGTTTAAAAGACCTCAGAAGAACAGGCGAATCTCAACATAACACCGACTATTACATAACAGTCGGGGTGTATGCCCCCGATATTTGCATATGTAAGCCCATGTTCCCAACATTATGAAAGGCATTAGACAAGGGCAGAACGTCTGGATGTGCACAGCTGAATCAACAGACTAGGTAAGCAAGCAAGGACAATAGCAAAAAATGGCAGATGGAGCAATAATAACTGACATGATTCATGATAACATGATATTTTTAGTGATATTTGTAAATTGTTTTTCTAAATGTTTCGTTAGCATGTTGCTAATGTACTGTTAAATGTGGTTAAAGTTACCATCGTTTCTTACTGTATTCACGGAGACAAGAGCCGTCGCTATTTTAATTTTTAAACACTTGCAGTCTGTATAATTCATAAACACAACTTCATTCTTTATAAATCTCTCCAACAGTGTAGCATTAGCCGTTAGCCACGGAGCATAGCCTCAAACTCATTCAGAATCAATGTAAACATCAAAATAAACACTGTACTTACGCGATTAGACATGCTGCATGACGAACACTTTGTAAAGATCCATTTTAAGGGTTATATTAGCTGTTTGAACTTTTTTTATGTTGTTTAAGGCAAGCGCGAGCTCTTGGGGCGTGGAGCACGAGATTTAAAGGGCCACACACCCTGAATCGGCTCATTTCTAATTATGCCCCAAAATAGGCAGTTAAAAAAATGAATTAAAAAAAATCTATGGGGTATTTTGAGCTGAAACTTCACAGACACATTCAGGGGACACCTTAGACTTATATTACATCTTTTTAAAAAAAGTTCTAGGGCACCTTTAAGCTTTACAGATCATATTGCTTCACCGTTATACTGTTGCCCTCATGTTGATTTGATCGCTTCTGTTGTTCTCATTTGTAAGTTGCTTTGGAGAAAAGCGTCTGCTAAATGGTTAAGTTAAATGTAAATGTAAGTGACTTGATGCAGCTAACCTAAAAAATGCTCTTTTTAAATATACAAATTACAATTTAGTTTGTTCGTATGACATCAGGCTATTATAAAGAATAAAAATCTGTGTGACTCCTGGAAGTTGTGTAGGTTTCAGCCAGTGAAATTGGAGGGTTGAGGGTTTCTGGACAGCTTAGGGCTCTGGTTTTTGCAGTTTACATCAGATAGTCTGTGGTTGGTCTGGCCTGCTTGGGAGTTGAGGATAACTTTGTGGTATGGTAATTATGATTAATGTTTTATTGCACATCTCCTTGCAATCAGCCTTTCCTGGTGGTCAGTTTCCATTTTCTTCTGCTCCAGTTTTTTTCTGCTCATGCTTGAGAATAATCTACCTTATACTATAAACTTGGCATTTTGTACTGCTAATGTTGTTTCTCATGACAAAATGCTTGTGGTGTTTTCCATTTCTAAGTTGCTTTGAAAAGAAACATTTGCTAAATCAGAATCAGAATGAGATTTATGAATTAATATTTCTTTCTGTTTTATCCTCTCACATCTTTTCAAGATTTCAGCTCAAATCAAGATTTCATGTCCATTTATGTTCCTACTAAGAGTCCATGTGTCCATTGTCCCTGTAATTTTGCATCATACTTACTTCAGGGATTCCCAAACTTTTTGGTCATCTGAACCCCTTTGATCTAAAACATTACAATCTGACAACACATGTTGACTTGAGAAACATTTCACATACAGCAACTGTTATTATTACATATTTCGATAGATTTGTACATTGCATTATGATATATAATGTAATATATAAATTTACATATTATGATGCAATTTTTTTATTTTTTTATTTGCTCCAGATAATTCCATATGTCTACTTTGGCAGGCCAAATGAGAGGCTCGCTGATTAGATGGACTTTTTTTTTGCATTTGGCAATAATGTGCTGTAACACCACATAAGAAGCCTTCAACATTTGTCCTTCTTCAACACTATCAAACTTCACCTTGTGCATATTTCATTTTTCGATGTCTTCTGTCTAAATGTAGATTTTAGGTATATTATATTATTATGATATTATTAGCTTCACAATCTCACAATATCAATCACAATCTCTGTTTGGGAAAAGCTTTTCTTTCTTCTGCTGAAAATGTTGAAAATGTATCATCAAATGTTTCCCAAAGCATGCCTTCCTCCAAAGCTCCTGGGTGTCTTCAGCAGAATTTGGGTTCACTGAAGGGAGACTTGTTGCACAATCCCTTTTGATTTAACGTGATGTCAGTACCGAGGTTCTTTAAAAGAGAAAGTCCTGCCAAACTACTCACACACTGTCTGCAGACGGGTGAATTAGAGAAGTGAATTGCTCTAGGAAACATCTGCAGCTTTACCATTTATTTAGTTACACGTTGATTGCTCATTGGGAAATTTCACAATGATGAAGTTCACCAAAGCAGCCTTCGTTTTTTTGACATGCATGACACTGCTGTCCAAAACAGAAGGTAAGCAGAGGCATTTTCTGAATTTTATTGGCAATATCCATTGTATTTGATCCTTTTAAGTCTTTTTTTTTTTAAAGAATTACAAATGGGCATGTGTCAAGTCACCTTTATTTATATAGTGTTTTATGCAATACAGATAGTTTCAAGTAATGATCAATGATGCACATAGAATTAAGTTATACTGTAAATCAGCTCTAAAAATGTGTAGAAACACATATTGTAAGAGCCTACTCTTATTACTTTTTATTCCTGTCTCATTTCATGAAGTCTTTGCTGCTAGACTGTTGGCTCCACAGCTACGCTGCCCGTGTCTTCGAACATATTCCGGAAAACCAATTTACCCCAAACTAATACAGAACATACAGATGATTCCTGCTGGAGCACAATGCAGAAACATGCAGATCATGTGAGTGTGACATAAATCAGTACAATGCAGATGTCTGCATGCATGATGGATTCAAATTAATATTGTCTTTCATAATCTATTTAATCTGTCTTTTAATCTGCCTTCATCCCAATAAACCTTCTTTGTGGTACACAGTGCCACACTGAAACAAGGACAGACCTGCCTCAATCCCAAAGATGAATGGGTGAAAAAGATCATCGAAGGATAATTTCTCATGTTTACATGCAAACGTTTTCTTACTTTATGTTTAGAGACCTGTTAAATGCATCTGTTCAATGCAAACATACATCTACCATTACAAAATGTCAATAGAACCCTGTTTGGATGCAGATGACTTGCTCGTTAAAAGTGATGAATAGAGAAACACATTTTGACTACGCAAATTTATGAAAGCTTTAGAAAATATGCATGATGCCAAATGTTAGACTGTATTGTCATTTTGTCTGAAAGCACTAATGCTGATGTACCAGAAGAGATATTGCATGAAAGTATAAAAAGTATTGTAGATCATGTAAAAAAATAAATAGAAAATAAAGTTGTTTTTTCTCATTTTCAACAATCTTCAGAAAATTGTCTTTGTCCACTTTAAGAGGTCATATATATATATATATATATATATATATATATATACACATACATAGCTATATATGGCTAGACGACTGGGTCAGAGCATCTCCAAAACTGCAGCCCTTATGGGGTGTTCCCGGTCTGCAGTGATCAGTATCTATCAAAAGTGGTCCGAGGAAGGAACAGTGGTGAACTGGCGACAGGGTCATGGGCGGCCAAGGCTCATTGATGCATGTGGGGAGCGAAGGCTGGCCCGTGTGGTCCGATCCAACAGACGGGCTACTGTAGCTCATATTGCTCAAGAAGTTAATGCTGGTTCTGATAGAAAGGTGTCAGAATACACAGTGCATCACAGTTTTTTGCATATGGGGTTGCATATGCTGACCCCTGTCCACCGCCAAAAGCGCCAACAGTGAGCACACGAGCATCAGAACTGGACCACGGAGCAATGGAAGAAGGTGGCCTGGTCTGATGAATCATGTTTTCTTTTACATCACGTGAATGGCCGAGGCCCCACCTCACAGCTTACATTACTTAAAGGATCTACTGCTAACATCTTGGTGCCAGATACCACAGCACATCTTCAGGGGTCTAGTGGAGTCCATGCCTTGACAGGTCAGAGCTGTTTTGGCAATAAAAGGGGGGCAAACACAATAATAGGAAGGTGGTCATAATGTTATGCCTGATGGGTGTATATATATATATATATATATATATATATATATATGTGTGTGTGTGTGTATATAGTTGTATATATATATTTAAGTTGTACCCTTACATTTATTCTCTGTCTGGTCACATTTATGATTATGTGTGTTGCAACCATCTGTTTGCCTTTTGGATATTAGTTATTAAACTCTTGTTGGAACATTATTGTTTAGTCTTTGTGTGTATGCCTGCACCTGCAACCACCCGTGACATAAGCATTTGTATCATGACTGAATACAGTTTAGGGCACTGATTTGTAATTTTTTTTTTCTTGCAGCAAGTATTAAATAAATCTAAAAACAAATTACTTTTATGAAATAAATGAATTCCACAGAAACAAATAACATTTATAAAATTGATAAATTCCAAAGAAAGTCAAAGTGGGTTTGAAACTAATGAGTAAATGATCACAATGTTTATTTTGTGGTAAATTATTGCTTATACATATTTTGAGAGCTGATTATTTATATTTTGCTGTCTGGGAAAATGATGATTTCATATACATAATAAATGATGCAAGATGCAAGAATCATCCATTTTTACATGCATATCTTGCACTTGCATAATGGCACACAAATGAAATACTACACCAGAAGATTTCACTGACTGATATCAAATCACTTTCCTCCTGCATGGAAGTCATAGCTTACTGTAAACACATGTGCTGTAACTTGTCTTGAATTTTTATTTATCGACTCGTATTTCCCCTAAACTAATTCTGACCTCTTTCTTTGTATACTTTTTTTGTTTGGGCAGATTTATCTTTCCAGATAAAACAATTCACTTGGCACATGAACTTCTCTCATGTCCTCTATAAGACACCTGCTCTGTTCAGTCTCAAAACATATAGCAGAAAGAAGGATTAGACCATTATTTGGAAAGGATTTTTCAACAGAAAACTTAACACTATTTGTGATATAAAGTCTCAATTGCAAGTCAGAATTATAAAGTCGTGCGAATAAAGTCTGAGATATAAAGTCGCAATTGCGTGATATAAAGTCAGAATTCTGAGATATAAAGTCGCAATTGCGTCAGAATTCTGGCAATTGCTATATCAACACGCAATTGCGAGTTTATATCTCAGAATTCTGACTTTTATCACGCAATTGCGACTTTATATCTATTCTGACTTTTTATCACAATTGCGACATCTCGACTTTATATCACGCAATTGCGACCAGCGACTATATATATCACAGAATTCTGACTTTATAACTCGCAATTGCGACTTTATATCTCAGAATTTAAAATTTTCTATTTGAATATATTTCACAAAGTAATTTATTCCTGTGATGGCAAAGCTGAATTTTCAGCATCATACTCCAGTCTTCAGTGTCACATGATCCTTCAGAAATCATTGTAATATGCTGATCTGCTGCTCAAGAAACATTTAATGTGTACAATTGTACAAAATATTTGTGTACAATATTTTTTTTCAGGATTATTTGATGAATAGAAAGTTCAAAAGAACAGTGTTTATCTGAAATCTAATCTTTGTAACATTATAAATGTCTTTACTGCCATTTTGATTGATTTAATGCATCCTTGCTGAATAAAAGTATTCATTTCTTTAATTTCTTTTCAAAAAAATAAAAATAAAAATTCTTACTGACCCCAAACTTTTGAACGGTAGTGTATAATGCTACAGAAGCTTGTATTTCAGATAAATGCTGTTCTTTGAACTTTCTATTCATCAAGGAATCCTGAAAAAAAGTACACAACTGTTTTCAACATTGAAAATAATCATAAATGTTTATTGAGCAGCAAATCAGCATATTAGAATGATTTCTGAAGGATCATGTGACACTGAAGACTGGAGTAATGGCTGAAAATTCAGCTTTGCATCACAGGAATAAATTACTTTGTCAAATATATTTAAATAGTACACAGTTATTTTAAATTGTAATAATATTTCACAATATTACTGTTTTTTACTGTATTTTTAATTAAATAAATGTAGCCTTGGTGAGCAGACGAAACTTCTTTTAAAAACATTAAAAATCTTAGTGGTTCCAAACTTTTGGACTGTACTGTAGATAGATAAATAGATAGAGACAGACAGACATAGATAGATAGATAGATAGATAGATAGATAGATTTAGACAGTTTTAAAAATTGCATTTTTTATGTATGTATGTATGTATGTATGTATTCCAAGCTTTGGCAATATTGTATTATTTACAGTAATGAAAATGAAGCAAATTTGAATTTGATAGACAGACATGGACAGACAGAGATAGACAGACATAGATAGACAGACAGACAGACAGACCGACCGATAGATTTTACTAAAGAAATTAATCAGCTCTCTGGAACGTTCCTGCCAATAAAAGTCACACTATCAGCAGCAAAACAGGCTTGTGTACACACACAACACCCACACACCAGAATTTACTGCTCTTTTATAGCTCAAGAGACTTAATGGACTTCAGTTATTGTTCAACAAATTTAACTCAGATGTTTTTTTTTCAAAATTCTGTAGAAGAAATAAAAACCAGTCACAAATGAGTCAATAGTTGTCATCCAGTGAGTGTTTATAATATATGATCTGGGAAGAATTTGATGAGAAATGTTTGAGATCATATTGAGATCTCTGACATTTGATAGCAGACTTTGAGATCTTGTCAAATCTGAGCACATCTGAGACATTGTCGAGATCTTTCCTGAAACTCACGTAAAATTACTGAGGTCTTTTGAAGAAGACTTAAGCAAAAGTAAGACAGATAGATAAACGAATGGATAGATGTACAGACCGACCGACCGACAGACAGAGAGATAGATAGATAGATAGATAGATAGATAGATAGTATATAATTATTTGATTAACGTTTCATGTAATTTTTGGGCTATTATAGAAATGCTCCACCTGTGGTAAGCAGACCAATGTGAATCACGCACTGCAAAGCACTTGACATATAATTTTTGGTAAAAACAACTTGGGACTCCAGGGGGATTTTGAACTTGGTAACCTGGAGAACATGAGATGCGTCCAGATGACACACGGCTGATGAACATGTGAACAGATACAAACCACATATTTACACATGAGCCTTCGCACGCACATGAAGAGACACACAAAAACACACACACAACAGTTAAAGGGGAAGTGGTATAAAATCACTATTGTATCACGAGGCCTCTAAAAGCATAATATATAAGGCCGTACAGCAGTCCAAATAACGGCATCCGATCTTGAGTGTTTTCAGAAATCAACAGCAGAAGCTTCACCCATCATGAACGTCTTCCTGATGTTAACCGTTATTGGAGCCAGCATCATTCTGTCTGGTGGTAAGCTTTATATTCATTATCTGTCTATTATATTTTGCTTCAATCACTAGAAATTAGCTGGTTTTTGCTGACATAAAATGCTCTACCATGTCAACATTTCTCCAGAAGGACAACAATTCAATATAATTATCTAAAAAAAAAAATACTCTTTTTTCTTATTTCAACAAAGTATGCCTATATTTAAATATGTCAACATAGTTTCATTCGAAATGTGGGCAGCATTTTCCTTGGAGCTATGATGAACTTGCTTCACATTTCCTCAAAGCACATATAAGGAAATATAAATCCCTTTTTGCTCAAGACCATTAAATCACATGTGAGTTTAGTTGTGCAATGGCTGTTGGACTCACTTTTTCTTTGGCCTTCCAGCCTTACTAACTGTTGTCTGTTTCCTCAGCTGTGCAGCCTCTCAGCGCAGGTTACAACACCCGCTGCATGTGTCTGAAACTGGAGTCCAGGATCATTCCACCTGACAACCTGCGGCGAGTGGAGATCCTGCCTAGAGGCCCTCACTGCAAGACAACTGAGGTTATGTAGGTATTTCCTCAGTCATCTTCCTGAAATATTTCAATTTAGTAATTCATTATGAGGCAGGATGTTGTAAATATTTAAGGGCTTTTGTCATAACTGAAAATGTGTGTTTGATTTTGCATAAGCATAAATGTTATTAGTTGATTGTTTATTTACATATATTTTCACATCAGGTTTGTATATGAAAACACACCCTCAAATTCTAACCAGCATTTTTTTAACCAAAAAAACTAATAAATACACTACCTTTATATTTTTAATGTTTTGAAAGAAGTCTATTTTACTCACCAAGACCGCATTTATTTGAGCAAAAATACAGAAAATTGTGAAATATATTATAATTTAAAATAACTGTTTTCTATTGTAATATATTTTTTGAAATGTAATATATTTCTGTGATGGTAAAGCTGAATTTTCAGTATCATTACTCCAGTCTTCAGTGTCACATTATCCTTCAGAAATCATTCTAATATGCTGATTTGCTGCTCAAGAAACATTTCTTATTATTTTCATTGTTAAAAACAGTTGTGCTGTTTATAATATTTTTATGGAAACCATGATAAATTTTTATAAGGAACAGTTAATAAATATAAAGTTCAAAACAACAGCATTTATTTGAAATAGAAAATGCTGTTGTTTTGAACTTTATATTTAAATATAAAGCTCAAAACAACAGCATTTTATTTGAAATAGAACACTTTTGTGACATTATAAATGTCTCATGGTTAATTTAATGTGTCCAAGCTGAATAAAAGTATTAATTTCTTTAAAAAAACAAAAAACAAACAAAAAAAAACAATACTGAGCCAAAATTTTGAATAGCATTCATAAATCTTTTTTTCCCCCTTTTCAGTGCTGGTTTATCAAGTGGAGAAAGGATCTGTCTAAACCCCAGAACACCATGGGTTAAAAAACTCATTCTCTTCATTGAGAAAAAAGAGCGAGCGGCCAAGAAAGGCTAGAAGACATGGTGTGACTAATATTGCTTTCATTCTCTCTACTCAAAAGACACCTTAGTTTTGGAACAGAGGACCTAAATTCTAGTTTTTGCTTCTTGCAAAATAAGATTTTTGTATTCCTGTATTCTGAGCCTCTCATTTTGATTGATATTTGTTTGTCCTGTTTAATGATTTCAGGACACCATGAACCAAATGATGTGCTACACTACAGATATACATCTGTTACACCGATCGATTCATTGTTTTCATTGTATACAGATACAATCACAGTTTTCAGTGTTGTTTGTTGTTGCTGTTTTACTGCAGAAGAGTTGTGGAATATATGGATGATGTTTATTAATAAATCTTTTCTTTTATAAAATCAATTCTGCTCACTTTCCTTGTACTTGTAAGGTCTGCAACTCTCCAGCTAGTCCTTTGCTATGTAATTTGTCCTCCTCCTTAGCCCCAATACACTTACACAAGTTATATCACTTATGAATTCCTCTAGCTGCTCTCTTGGCCGTTTTCCAACTAAATTTCTCAAAACACTTGAACTGCTTATACCAAAAATCCTGAACATCATTAATCAGTCCCTACACAAGGATTTTTTACATGTTTAAAACTGCAGTAGGGGTTATGGGCAATCTAACTTAAGTATTCTGTAAAACATATCAGATCGCTTCTGGTTTAGGTCTTTTGTATGTGCTTCATGAAAAAATAGCTGTTTTATTCAAGATAACTTAAAAGGAGTGAGCAAAGATGAGCATAACTGATGTCCCCCGCATATGCAGATTGATATTTAAAAGCTTTTTAATTTTTCTTCTTCACACTAAGATTTAGATATTTAATAGAATAAAACACTTATAACAATGTGAACTAGGTATTTTTGCTGATTACCTTAAAAGTCCATAGATATGTCGTCAGTTCACACTGCTGTTTACACTTTCTCTGACAAGCAGATGCAATGAGATCAGTTTTCCGGTTTGGTCATGTGACATTCGACATATACCCTATTATTCTTCTGTCTCAGTAACTACAATCTCTAATTTTCCATTTCTTGGTAAAGTAATTGAACGAATAGTATCCATACAGCTTAATAACTACAATGCATCCGGAAAGTATTCACAGCGTTTCCCTTTTTCCCACTTTTTCCACTTTATGCTACAGCCTTACTCCAAAAGGGATTAAATTCATAATTTTCCTCAAAATTCTACAAACAATACCCCCATAATGACCAAAATGAAAGAAGTTTGTTTGAAATCTTTGCAAATTTGAAAAAAAATCACATAAGTACATAAGTATTCACAGCCTTTGCCATGACACTCAAAATTGAGCTCAGGTGCATCCTGTTTCCAGTGATCATCCTTGAGTGTTTCTGCAACTTGATTGGAGTCACACACCTGTCTATATAAGGTCCCACAGTTAACAGTGTTTGTCAGAGCACAAACCCATGAAGTCCAAGGAATTGTCTGTAGACCTCAGAGACAGGATTGTATCGAGGCACAGATCTGGGGAAGGGTACAGTAAAATTTCTGTAGCATTGAAGGTCCCATTGAGCAGAGTGGCCTCCATCATCTGTAAATAGAAGAAGTTTTGAACCACCAGGACTCTTCCTAGAGTGGGCTACCCAGCCAAACTGAGCGATCGGGGGTGAAGGAACTTAGTCCGAGAGGTGACCAAGAACCCAATGGTCACTCTGACAGAGCTCCAGCATTTCTCTGTGGAGAGAGAAGAACCTTCCAGAAAACAACCATCTCTGCAGCACTCCATCAATCAGGCCTGTATGGTAGAGTGGCCAGATGGAAGCCACTCTTCAATAAAAAGGCACATGACAGCTCACCTGGAGGATTCTCAGACCATGAGAAACAAAATTCTCTGGTCTGATGAAACAAAGAACAAAACACTTTGGCCTGAATAGCAAGTCAATACCATCCCTACAGTGAAGCATGGTGGTGGCAGAATCTGCTGTGGGGCTGTTATTCAGCAACAGGAACTGGCAGACCAGTCAGGATCGAGGGAAAGATGAATGCAGCAATGTACAAAGACATCCTTGATGAAAACCTGCTCCACAGCGCTCTGGACCTCAGAAGGTTCATTTTCCAACAGGACAACAACCCTAAGAACACAGCCAAGATAACAAAGGAGTGGCTATTGGACAAATCTGTGAATGTCCTTGAGTGGCCCAGCCAGAGCCCAGAGATCTGAAAATGGCTGTGCACCGACGCTCCCCATCCAACCTGATGGAGCTTGAGAGGTCCTGCAAAGAAGAATGGGAGAAACTGCCCAAAAATAAAAAATAATTAGATTAAATAAAAGACTGAAAGAAATAAAGAGGCTGTACTTGGTGCCTTGGTCAACAAAGTATTGTGAATACTTATGTACATGGGCTTTTTTTAATTTTATAAATTTGCAAAGATTTCAAACAAACTTCTTTCATGTTGTCATTATGGGGTATTGTTTGTAGAATTTTGAGGAAATTATTGAATTTAATCCCTTTTGGAATAAGGCTGTAACATAACAAAATGTGGAAGAAGTGAAGCGCTATGAATACTTTCTGGATGCACTGTATCTCAACACCAATAAACTTAATAAGACATTTCAGTCTTGCTTTCGGGCAAACTAGAGAACAGAAACAGCCTTGATTAAGGTTTTAAACAATCTGCAAGTTATTCAGGACTCATGTAACTTGGCAATCCTTGTTCTTTTAGATCTGAGTGCGGCTTTTGACACTGTTGATCATAGAACTGCACGATTCTGGATAAAATGAGAATCACGATTTTTTAGTTTCAAATAGAGATCACGACTCCCCCACGATTCTGAATATAAAACTAAACAAAATAACATCTAATTTACTAGAGGTTCTGACAAAATATAAATTACTAACTCTAATTGCTGGAAAATGTTTGAATGAATTCTTTAAAAATGGTTTTGAATGAATTCAATGACTCATTAATAAATACAGTTAATAATAAATTTATTAATAAATAAATTTTTCTAACAGTCACTTGTCACCACCTAGTGGAATAAGATGTAATTGATACAACTGTTACTTGGCATGCCAAGTTCGTTTCAAAAGGTAGTTTGCTCTATTTTGATCGCTATTATAGACTTCAGTGTTTATATATTAACTTAAATAAAAACTTAAAACTTATATCTCAGTACTTCTGTGATAATTTGAAACAAAGAAATAACCAATGTGTGGTTCAAAACTGCTCTCTCTGGCAGCACAAACACATATTTGAATGTTCCGATATGATTTTGTCAAAGGTTTAAAAGACGCGGGAGAATCGTCGGCATTAATTAAGTTTGAATCAAGATTGCGATCTTTTTACGATTAATTGTGCAGCTCTAGCTGATCATGAGAGTCTACTCAACTGATTACACAACTGGGTTGGGTCAGGTTCTGTCTTAGACTGGTTCAGATCCTTCTTAAACAGCAGGGAATACTAAGTCACACTGGGTACCTACACCGCCAGACGTGATGTCATATCTTGTGATGTTCCTCAAGGCTCAATTTTGGGTCCTCTATTATTTAACCTATATGCTTCCTTTAGGTGGTGTAATTAATCTTAATCAGTAATAATCAGTAACAAACTACAGCTGGTGAGTTCTTACTAGAATCAGAAGTATGACCATATTAGCACGGTTCTGTCAACACTGCATTGGCTACCTATTAAATGTGGTATAGATTTTAAAATCTTGCTAATTACTTACCAAACCCTAAATGGTTTAGCTCCCCAGTATTTTAGTGAGCTGCTAATGCATTATAGTCCTTCACGTCTATTGTGATCTCAAAATTCTGGCCAGTTGATAATACCTAGAATATAAAAATCAACCGCAGGCGGTAGATCCTTTTCCTATTTTGCACCTAAACTTTGGAACAGTCTCCTAGCATTGTTCAGGCACCAGACACACTGTCAGTTAAAATCTAAAAAAGCATTTCTTTAACCTGGCATACACATTACCAATTTCTATTTTCAAATCAGTTAAACGATTGTTAGGCTATGTCACGTTTCCGCTCACTGCTGCTTCCTTCCACTCCCCACCAGAGTTCTCTGTTTCACCATTAAGACTTTTTCATTGCATACACGCAGTCACTTCACTCTGGACTACATTTCCCACAATCCCTCAGCTAGGCACTGATCACACTCACACCTGTTTCCCATCAGGTTCCCTTTATAAGCTGCACACACACTCATTGCTGAGTATTGTTTAGGCCTTGCCTTGCCTTGCCTTGCCTTGCCTTGCCTTGCCTTGCCTTGCCTTGCCTTGCCTTGCCTTGCCTTGCCTTGCCTTGCCTTGCCTTGCCTTGCCTTGCCTTGCCTTGCCTTGCCTTGCCTTGCCTTGCCTTGCCTGTGTTTTTGACCCTGCATTGTTTTGCCTTGTTTATGATCATTTGCTGCCTGCCTAGACCTTTGCCTGTGTTTGGATTACTCTTTTGCCTTGCCTTCCTATATCTGTTTGCTGGTGTTTGACCCTCTGCCTGTATGACCATGCTCATCCAATTAATAAAGCCTGCACGTGGATCTCCAACTCCGTTGTCCCGTCCCTTCCGTTACAGGCTACATGAACACCTGATGGAGTCTGGGTTCCTTGCCACTATCGCCTCTGGCTTGCTTAGTTAGGGACACTTAATATTAAGTTATTATTAATATTGTTAATATAAATACAATATTACTGATCTGCCTGCATTGACACCATTGTATGAGAACTGAATGAGCTGGACGATGACATCACTGTTTTCTCCAGGGCTGCTATATAGATAAGTGAAGTAAATTAATAACTAATGATTTTTACAATGGAAATGAATCAATACTGAACTTGCTTAAGCTGGACAATGACACCATTTTCTTACAGCCAAAAAAAACTGTTACATTATTTTTCTGTTACCACTGTAAAGCTGCTTTGAAACAGTCTGTATTGTAAAAAGCGCTATATAAATAAAGATGACTTGACTTACAATATTTCCTTATGCAGATGACAGGCAAAGTGGAAGCGGCGACTGCGGCATAATAAGAGCTCCACTGCTCGTAAGGTGTGTGTCGCGTTCGTCTCTCATTAGCAATTGCCTCGTTCAGCTCCAACAGCACTCGCCCTGTTCTGATTCATACTACAGTAATGTTAATAATCTCATCCATGAAATGATTTCTGCCCGAGTCCTGTCCCGATTCTTTTCCACTAATTGTGAGGTGAAGACGACATCTCCCAAGAATCCCGTCATCAAGCTATGCCTTTGTTTTGAATAGGTGACCTCTAGCGGCAAAAACTAACATATTGTAGCTTTAAAAAACATAATGTTACTAAAACACCATATTATCACCTCAGTGATCTCCAAATTATGTGATATTATCTCCCCCTCTGAGAAATGAGAATGAGAAATGAGACTTGTTCATGCATTTAATACATCTAGACTTGACTATTACAATAGCATTTTTGCTGGGTTATAAAGAGCTCTATTAAACACTTACAAAGAGTTCAGAATGCAGCTGAATGCTAGCTTGCTCTAAAATGAGAATTAACATTACTCCGACACTCAGTTCCCTTCACTACCTACCTGTATCATTCAGATCCTCTTATTAGTTTTTAAATGTCTTCATGGTATTGCTCCAGCTCCAATATATACCTAATTTGTTGAATAAATATACTCCAGCAAGATCGCTCAGAACATCCACTGGTAACGTACTCGGTTACTAACGTAACCTCGGTTCCCTGAGATATGGAACGAGTACTGCGTATGGGGGAAAAGTCTCCCTTTTTCCCCGCCACTGAAGCCTTTTCAATAACGCAGTGTAACTGCACCGTCATTGGTTCACTCATAGACAAGTTGTTGAACCAATGGCGGCGCGGCTCAGCTGCGCGGCCTATGAGAAGAGAGCGCGCGCACATTCCCGCCAAAAGGGGCGGGGTAATGTGCTATATAAGCGAGCGAATCGCCATAGGCCATCAGGCCATATCGACTGAAGCGACGACCTAAGCCGCAGCCTCGTGGCACGGCAAGTAACGCAGTATTCGTTCCATATCTCAGGGAACCGAGGTTACGTTAGTAACCGAGTACGTTCCCTTTCGATATTTACTCGTACTGCGTATGGGGGAACGAATTCAACCGCACCGTGCCACGGCTGGGGAACGACAGAACTTGAGCAGGCACCAGAAGGGGCCGAGGACAAGTGAAGGCCGAAGCCGTCGTACCCTGTTACACTACGGAGGAGAGAACTCCTGAGTTTGTGATGTGCAAAAAGCGGAATATTAAGGGGCCGCAATTTTACACTGAAAGGACCCGAGCATGCAAGGTCGGAACGTCCAACTGGTAGAATCTGACGAAAGTGGACGGCGAGGACCAGCCGGCCGCCTCACAAATGTCTTTGATAGAGACTCCACTGGACCAGGCCCATGATGAAGCCATGCCTCTAGTGGAATGGGCTCTAACTCCAATGGGGCATGTAGTGCCTGCAGAGGAGTAAGAAAGGGCTATGGCATCAACGATCCATCGTGATAGACGCTGTTTCAAGACCGGAGACCCTTTGGTGCGGCCACCAAAACAAACGAATAGCTGATCAGATTGCCGGAAGGGCTGTGATCACTCGATGTAGACGCGCAAAGCCCTAACGGGGCATAGTGATTCTAGCTCTGGCTCGTCCAATGAACGGGGGAGCACAGAGAGTGAGATCACTTGTGCTCTGAACGGCGTAGAGAGCACCTTGGGAACGTAGCCAACCCTTGGTTTAAGCACGACGTAGAGTCGTTAGGCCCGAATTCAAGGCATGCAGGGCTCACAGAGAGTGCCTGCAGATCGCCAATGCGTTTAACCGATGCCAATGCAAGTAGCAGAGCGGTTTTAAACGTTAAGGGCTTGAGGCCTGCTAGACTTAATGGCTCAAAAGGAGGACCTTTAAGAGCCCTGAGGACCAAAGAGAGGTCCCAGGGGGGAACGGTGAGGGGACGAGGAGGATGCAATCGCCTAGAACCCCTCAGAAACTTAATAATCAAGTCGTTCCGCCCTACAGATTGTCCAGCAATGGGCGAGTGAAACGCCGCAATGGCTGCTACGTAAACCTTGAGCGTGGAAGGGGCTCGCCCCGAGTCCAGTCGCTCTTGGAGGAAAGTTAGTATGGAAGATACTTCGCATTTCTCCGGGTCTATGCTGCGTGTAGAACACCAGCTAGCAAAGACCGACCACTTCTGGGCGTAGAGACGTCTCGTGGACGGAGCTCTTGCCTGTGAAAATGGTATCTAGCACATTCCTGGGGAGGTCAGACGGCTCCCGTCGAGGATCCACAGATGTAGAGCCCAAAGCTCTGGCTGTGGGTGCCAGATTGTTCTGTTCGCCTGAGAGAGGAGATCCCGTCTCAGGGGAATTGGCCATGGGGCTTTCGTGGAAAGCCGAAACAGCTCCGAGGTCCAAACCTGGCTCCTCCAGAGTGGGGCCACCAACAGAACTTTGTGTCTGTCTCTCTGATCCGTCTGACGACCTGAGGGATCAGGGCGATCGGAGGAAAGGCGTAAGAAGGGTATTGGGCCAGATGTGGGCCAATGCGTCGTCCTTCTTGGAGAAATAAGTTGGGCAATGAGAGTTGTCTCCTGAGGCAAAGAGGTCCACCTCTGCTTTCCCGAAGAACTCCCATATGGGTTTGAACAGTCTGGGGGTGGAGCATCCACCCGTCCGAGGGGATGTTGTTCCGAGACAGCATGTCTGCTCCCAGATTGCTTTTCCCAGGTATATGAGTCGCTTTGAGTGAGCGAACACTTGGGGAAGCCCATTCCAGAAGGCGTTTTGCCAGAGCGCATAAGCGGCTGGACGAAAGACCCCCCTGGCGATTTATATATGAGACCACTGTCATACTGTCCGATTGGACTAGGACGTGGCGATCCGTCAGACGAGAATGGAAGGCTTGGAAGGCTCGTATCACTGCCAATAATTCGAGGCAGTTGATGTGAAGGTGGCTTTCCTCGTGTGTCCACGAGCCGAAAGCCGGGCTGCCCTCGCACAGGGCACCCCAACCTGAGTTGGATGCGTCTGTCGAGAGAACCGTCCTTCGTGTTACTGCCTGTAGGGGTACTCCTAGAGTGAACCAAGTAGGGTTCATCCAAGGTTTCAGAGCCATCAAACAGGCCTGATTGACCTTGAGTCGAAGGCGCCCGTGACGCCAAGCGTAAGGAGGGACGTTTCAGCATCAGGACTTGATGGACAGGACAGTAAGGATGTTTCAGCATCAGGACTTTGAACTTTCGCTTCATAAGGGAAAGGTTCAACAACCTGAGGTCCAAAATGGGTCTGAGACCGCCGTCTTTTCTTGGGTACCAGAAAGTAGCGGCTGTAAAAGCCCGACTCGCTCTCTGGAAAGGGGACTGTTTCTATAGCCCCTTTTCTGAGTAGAGTTAAGACCTCGGCTCGGAGGACGTGAACGTCGTCCGCTTGTACCACGGTCTGGATGACCCCTCCAAATCGCGGAGGTCTTCTGGTGAACTGGAGCGAGTAGCCCTGGATTACGACTTTTAGAATCCATCTTGACACCCCGGGGATGGCTTTCCAAGCCTCGGCCCGTGTGGCAAGAGGGAGGATTACGTCGGGTGACGGCCCGAGAGAGGGCGGGCCGGACACCGGGAGGGATGGAAGAGGAAATTTGCTCTTTTGTGAAATATTTAAAAATAGGGTCGCCGTGAAAACGGTGGTTGGGGGGGGCACAATACTTGTGGGCCCTGTGACAGCAGGCTGTGTTATTCCCGCGCCCAGAGATGAACGAGGCGGAGGGGAATTTGCACGAAGGAGCTTCTGGGGTGGTCCGGCCGTGGCGGGACATGCCCCAGTCCTCTTCCTTAACAGATCAGGATGACTTCGGAGTCGCCGGGTCCAGCGCAATCCTGGGCCGGGGTCCCTGCCGTCTCGGGAAGGGTGGGCGCTTAGAAGGGCGCGAGCGCTGGCGGTGCTCCTTGGGCGGCGCTGCTTGGGAAGCGGAGGGAGCGGGCTTCGTCTGCTGAGCCGACGCAGGCCTGGGGCGGCTAGAAGCAGACGCAGAGCTCGAGCGCTTGGATAAGAAGTATCTCATGGCCTGAGACGACTTCTGTGCAGCTGTGAAGGCTCCGTGAAACCCTCCACTGCTGGCCCAAAGAGTCCTGACGGGGAGACGGGGGCATCCAAGAAGGCCGTCTTGTCCTGATCCTTAATTTCCGTCAGGTTTAGCCACAGGTGGCGCTCCAGCACAACGAGGCTGGCCATGGATCTGCCAATGGCCTGGGCTGTGGCTTTCGTGGCCCGCAGGGCTAAATCCGTGGCGCTGCGGAGGTCCCGAAAAGCAGGCGCATCAGTGCCGGACTCGTCCAATGAGCGGAGGAGTTTGGCCTGGAATACTTGGAAGATGGCCATGGAGTGTAGTGCTGAAGCGGCTTGGCCCGCTGAGGCGTAGGCCCTTCCTGCCAGGGCGGAGGTCGTCCTGCAGGGTTTGGACGGGAGGGCTCTCTTTGTCTTCCATCCCACAGCCGCGGGAGGACAGAGGTGAGCGGCCACTGCTTCATCCAGGGGCGGCAGATGCTCGTAGCCCTTTTCTTCCGAGCCGTCCACAGAGGTGAGGGCTGAGCGGTGCGAAGTATGCAGGCGGGCAGAGTAAGGGGCGCGCCACGACTTCGTGAGCTCCTCGTGGACTTCTGGGAAGAAGGGAGCGGAGCGCTGGCGAGGGGCCTGACGACGACCTGGGAGGAACCACTCGTCCAGGCGGCTCCGCGATGGCTCCTCTGGAGGGGCCCAGTCGAGGTCGAGGTCTTCGACGGCCTTGGACAGGACACGGAAGAGCTCGGTGTCCATGCCCGTACCGTGGTCGATGGGCTCCAAGGAAGGCAGGGGGGCGGGGTCGTCCGACTCGCCAACCCAGGCTTCTGGCTCAGAGGCTGCCATGGACAGAGAGTCGAAGAGGGGCTCTTCGTCGGATCCACCGAATGAGACGAGGTCGCTCGCATCTGCTGAGGAACG
Source organism: Culter alburnus (assembly GCA_028476615.1). Lineage (NCBI taxonomy): Eukaryota > Metazoa > Chordata > Actinopteri > Cypriniformes > Xenocyprididae > Culter > Culter alburnus. Next base: position 1,472 of record JAOTNS010000684.1, on the reverse strand, counting down.
CTGGTCAGGTCGGGAGAACAAGACGGGGGATTGCTCTCTACTGGGAGAGGGCGAGGCACGCGGGTGCTGAGCCGACGTGGGCTCGCCCATCTCCATGCGCTGAACCGCTCTGCCCCGCGGTCTCTTCCTCACAGGAGAGGGGGACGGGAGGGCGCGAGCGGCGGGGTCTTCCTGTTTGAAGAAGGCGGCCCGTGAGCGCAGAGACGCGAGACTCATAGACTCGCAGTGCGAGCATGAGCCGCCAACGAGCGCGTTATCCGCGTGAGACTTGCCCAGACATCCGACGCACTCGTTGTGCCTGTCTTCTTCGTGCAGAGGGGCTCTGCACATACCACAGGAGTGGTGTGGCATTTAGAAATGCCGTGCGCCGTGAAAACGGCGATTGGGAGGCTCTGACGGCGAGGGCCGGTGCTCAAAGCGGTGAAAACCGCTGGAAATGTGCTCGGAGCAGAGAGGCACGCGGATGGCGGCAGGAGACCCGCTGAGAAGGGCCGGTGCAGGAAGCGGGAGGCGGCGGCTCGTCGACAGCGCGAAGGCGGCAGTCGGCGAGGGCGCGGGCGCTGCGGGGATCCGGCGAGTCGGCTGGGTCTGCTGCAGGGCCTTGTCAACGGCGGCGAAGCGTCTTCTCAGGCGGCGAGCTTCTTTCCCGGCGAGCAGGCTTCGGCGAGGATCAGCGAAGAGAAGTTCAGTCGTCGCTGAAGGAGAAAGGACTGATGGCCTATGGCGATTCGCTCGCTTATATAGCACATTACCCCGCCCCTTTTGGCGGGAATGTGCGCGCGCTCTCTTCTCATAGGCCACGCAGCTGAGCCGCGCCGCCATTGGTTCAACAACTTGTCTATGAGTGAACCAATGACGGTGCAGTTACACTGTGTTATTGAAAAGGCTTCAGTGGCGGGGAAAAAGGGAGACTTTTCCCCCATACGCAGTACGAGTGAAATATCGAAAGGGAACTTGTTGGTCGTACTAGTGGCGCCTGCAGCTGTACGCACTGTGCATACCATAAGAGGGCGCTAATGCCGTATTTATTTTATTTTTTACATACTTTTTAAATTTATTATTAAAAAATATCTGCATACACTCATAACATATTAAGAAAGCAAAAGAGAATGAGAATAAATAAAGGTGTGCGTTTGTGTGTTGTAAAGTCAAATGTGTGTATGTGCGTGCATGGGCGTGGGGGATTTGGGTGAAATAGAAATCTGATTGGCTAGTTTATTTTCTTCGCTTTTTTCACACATGAAAAATTACATTACAGATAGCTAATGTTTAAAACAGGCTCGAAATGAGGAGAGTACCATTTTTCACAAAAATGTAGTTTTAAAATATAATGTTTTAGACAGCTATATATTTTTGCTGTGGTCAATAACTCACAAGTGTGGTCTATCAATACCAGTTGGTATTTTGTACAAAATGTATAACGGCTTCAGTATAATTTCACTTTGAACATAAGTTGCACATTGTTACTTTCG
>JAOTNS010000683.1:0-38129 GCA_028476615.1 Culter alburnus | reverse complement strand
TCTTTTGGAATGCCTTCACGTCATCGTACGAGACAATCAAGGATAATTGTGCACGCTGCCCTTTTGTTTAACGTTAGTTTTATTTACGTATTTTGTTTATCGCACCATAATGTATAATATATGTTATTGTGTGTCTATGTATTTGAAACATTTGAATGACTGATAAGGGAGCTGTATAAGTTTTTTGTTGAAGACAATGTCTTTGACCATAATAATGTACCCAATCTAACTTGTATAAATATACAGTAGTAATATAAAAAATACTACACATACAGTGGTACGGAAAGTATTCAGACCCCCTTAAATTTTTCACTCTTTGTTATATTGCAGTAAAAAAAAACTTTTGCTAAAACACCATTTAAGTTCATTTTTTAACCTCATTAATGTACCACAGCACCCCATATTGACAGAAAAACCAGAATTGCTGACATTTTTGCAGATTTATTAAAAAAGAAAAACAAATATCACATGTGTCCTAAGTATTCAGACCTTTGCTCAGTATTTAGTAGAAGCACCCTTTTGATCTAATACAGCCATGAGTCTTTTTGGGAAAGATGCAACAGTTTTTCAACACCGGGGTTTGGGGATCCTCTGCCATTCCTCCTTGCAGGATCCTCTCTCCAGTTCTGTCGGTTGGATTTAAACTGTTGGTGGACAGCCATTTTTAGGTCTCTCCAGAGATACTCAATTGGGTTTAAGTCAGGGCTCTAGCTGGGCCATTCAGAACAGTCACAACAACAGAGTTGTTGTGAAGCCACTCCTTCGTTATTTTAGCTGTGTGCTTAGGGTCATTGTCTTGTTGGGAAGGTAAACCTTTGGCCCAGTCTGGGTCCTGAGCACTCTGGAGAAGGTTTGTCCAGGATATCCCTGTACTTGGCCGCATTCATCTTTCCCCTCGATTGCAACCATTCTGCAGTTATGGTTGCTTTCTACAACTTTCTCCCATCTCCCGACGGCATCTCTGGAGCTCAGCACAGTGATCTTTGGGTTCTTCTTTACCTTCTCACCAAGGCTCTTCTCCCCTGTAGCTCAGTTTGGCGGTACGGCCAGCTCTAGAAGGGTTCTGGTCGTCCCAAACGTTCCTCATTTAAGATTATGGAGGCCACTGTGTCTCTTCGAACCTTAAGTGCAGCAGAAATTTTTTTTGTAACCTTGGCCAGATCTGTGCCTTGCCACAATTCTGTCTCTGAGCTCTTGCAGGCAGTTCCTTTGACCTCGTGATTCTCATTTGCTTGACATGCACTGTGAGCTGTAAGGTCTTACATAGACAGTTGTGTGGCTTTCCTAATCAGTCATCAGTATATCAAACACAGCTGGACTCAAATGAAGGTGTAGAACCATCTCAAGGATGATCCGAAGAAATGGACAGCACCCTAGTTAAATATATGAGTGTCACAGCAAAGGGTCTGATACTTAGGACCATGTGATATTTCAGTTTTTCTTTTTTAATAAATCTGAAAATGTCCACAATTCTGTGTTGTTCTGTCAATATGGGGTGGCTGTGTGTACATTAATGAGGAAAAAACATGAACTTAAATGATTTTAGCAAATGGCTGCACATTTAACAAGAGTGAAATTTAGGGGTCCTGTACTTCCGACCCTGTATTTATTTAAAATCGAACTCCCACCTCCGTTCCCATTCTGTGACGTCAAACATTCCCTGTGCAAAGGATCATGGGGCCCCGAAGTGTCCATCAGTGTACCCTTCGAATCCTTCATTCAGAATGGCCCTTTGAAGTGGCCAGTTTTGAGCCTTCGGTTTGGAACGACCCTTCAATATGGTGGCCATGATTATTTCACTCCAAAGTGCCCTTCAGAGGGGCGATATATCCCGTTTGGAACGCACCGCTAGTGTATTAATCATGGGACAAAGCAACAGTAACTAAGGGGGGCAGGTCTTGCGAAGAGTCAATTGGGTATGCTACTTCAGCCGCCTCATCGAAGTTGTACCCCGTTCTTTTTTAACAGTAGCGCCTCCGGAACAGGTGGATACTGTACAAATGCAATACTAAATTCTGCTGCTTTTTAATGTAATCATAATATCAGGGAGACTGTGAATATTTGTCCACTTTCAACTTCTGTATAGAAATAATCTGATATGAACGAATGTTGATCTTTTGTTGTTGATACTGGGGAACTGACATTAGAGCATAGAGAATTATATTTTTTTCTTGTAAAATTTATACAGTAATTATGAATTACGAATATAAACCAGGTTTTTGGCCAAAGCAAATGGTAATGAATTAATGAATGTGGTAAAATTTCACATAATAGACATACACAACTTGCCACATCTTCATATTTATGAACAAATCTCTTGTCTTGAGAACAAAGTTTCAGCTCTTGTCACATCATGTGATTTTATTGTGTTTACTATCCAAAATTATTTAGAATCATTTTGGACTATTCATGACATATTCAGCTGCAGTGTAACATCTTCATCTGTTTGATATTTCTCTCATTCAGCTCTTTGTGTCTAAATCAAGTATTCTAGAGAAACAGTAACAAAACATAACAGTGTTCATTAGGTTTCTGCTTCGACATATTGGGATCATCACGGGCATCGGTCAAAGTCTAATATCCAGTCACCTTTCTGTTTCATTAGAAGGTTCAGTCATCTGAAACTCAATGTATGTGTATCTGCGACCGTATGTGATCTTTCAAGGTTACACACACTCATCTATGCTTGAATACACTTGACTCCTCCACAGTGTTAGAGGGAACATTACAGGTTACATCAAACTCTGGTGGCGGACTAAGTTACAGCTGTCATAATTCCCAACCCCCAATAAAAACACCTACTAGACCTTCCAACTGATGATGAGAAATATAAAGTTACAATAAAATTACCAGGAATTTACCAATGATACTTATGTATATCAGCAAATCATCATAAATATAATTGTGAATATGTAATATATCATCAGCTGTAAAACAGTCTTGAATGACACGTGTTTCTGATGTTTCCACTGCTGCTCTTTTCATCACATCAAACCATAAGCGCATTAATAAGAACAAACTGATTCATGAACTGTTTCCATTTTTTTTCTTAACGCTAACACAGGACTCGTCTTGTCAGTGAGCCAGAGAAGTGGAGAGACGCTCAGAGTTACTGCAGGAGAATCACATTGATCTGGTCATGTGAGGAACCGAATGAGAGTCACAGCTTCAAGTTCATCAATGATAATCACATATCTGGGATGTCTGGATCGGTCTGTTCAGAGACTCAATGGCAGTGGTCAGATCAGAGTAACTCCTCATCAATACTGGAATACTGGTGAACCTAATATGGAGGAAATGAAAACTGTGCGCGACTGAACAGAACCTCCGAGACAATGGATAGACATCTCTTGTAACCGAGAATTTCCTTTTGTGTGTCATGAAGGTTGAGCAGATCCTCACAACACACACATCCTCCCTCACCTCCAGATATCTTAAAGTTCACACTAATGTCTGACATGACAAATTCCTCCACAGTGTTTGTTCTGCATGTTGTTTTTGATCAGTCTCTCTCTAGTTTCTGCTTGTGGTTTGTTTTGTATCCAGATAAACTGATTCTGATCAAAGAGAAGATGACGTGGTCTGAAGCTCTGAGATACTGCAGACAGAATCATGTGGATCTGGTCTCGGTTCATTCAGAAGAGATTCAGCGTTGTGTGATGAATGTGGTTAAACAGGCGGCTACTGAGGCGGTGTGGTTGGGTGTACGTTACTCCCACATTTTGGGTATCTGGTACTGGGTGAGTGGAGACACCGTGTGCTATCAACTGGGCTCCAGGGAACGGCACAGCAGTGGAGAACTGTGATTCTGCAGTGAGATCTGGAGCAGTTCAGTCTGGAGGAGATCAGCACTGGATCAGCCGTCCTGAGACTGACAAACTCCACTTCATCTGCAGCAGATATGAAGAGTGAAGGATTCATTTGTGCAGTTCTTTCTTTTTTCTTTTAAAGACCCCGTGAAATCAAAATGAGTTTTAATCTTTAAGCTACATTTACTGTGCATTTCATATTTACAGTTGTTCTTTTCTGGACAAACGACTCAAAAATATCTTTAACGCAGACTATTCAATCAAACATAATCGCAATTAAACATAAATTAGAAAAATCATGGTTCATTGATGTGGCATAAACCATATTGACTATTTAAAAGGGGAAAAGTAAAGCACAAGTCACATCAGTTATTTCATGGGATCTTGGGATTCTGGTGGTGTGGATACTTTCTTCTACTCACTCCTGTTTTGCACTAGTCATATATTTACAAATTACTTTAAAAAATGATTGTAAGCATCTATATGTGTATCAATGACATGAAAATATGGTTTATACTTAAAGAGAAACTGGAATAAATGTGAGGGACAAAATGTGGAGGAGTGATTCACTAACTTCTTTGTGCCTTGATATAGGGCCTCCTGGTTATAATAAGAATTTTCTTGGTGAATTTATGAGTTTTTTCTGTAGTCGTTCCATCTGCTGATAGGATTTTGATTATAGTGATTTTAATATCCATCTCTGTTTTCCCTGTAAACCCATGACCAAAGAATAGTGTGATCGTTTAACTTATCTCAGTGTGTGTCTCTGGACCTACATCATCGACATGGGCTCGACTTGGTGTTTTCTTTAAAATAACCCGAAGGTTCGTTTTCAATCATTGATGAAGTTCTGAATTCGTCTATTAATGTTTTCTCTACCCTGTCCACGGATTTGTGTGAGAGCTTTTAAAAGTTTTCATGGATAGATTGATCGTATTCGGTCTAATATTTTGCCTGTAGGGAATTGTTGTAGTTGACATATGAATCTTTTCTCATTGTTTGAGTAAATTCGAATCGATTTCTTTAGCTCATTTAAAAGATATCATATGCATTTAAAGCCGAATACTTACTTTATGATGTTCTCCCGTCATGACTGTTTAAGGTTGTTGTAACATATGCTCCGAGACTCAAAGGATGAGGATCCAAACACAGTTTACTGAAAAGGGGTAATCCACAATCATAATCTAATGTACAGGCCAGGGTCAGAACACAGGCAGCAGTCCAAACAAAGAAACACAAAACAGGAACCAGGGAAATCCAAAACACAGGGCAGAATAAACCAGGACACAGAAACACAAGATACAAGGAACCAGAGAAATGCTCAGAGTGCACATATAATACTTCACAGGAATGACTGGAGAACCAAGATTATAATAGGCAGGGTGAACAAGGCTGATGATCTTAGGGTATGAGGCATGAGATAACAAGGGAATGGATTCAATCTGGATTTAGGACCAACATAGGAGAGATCAGCGTTATTAAAGGTTGCTTATGATATTTTGTTAAGTATTGACTCTGGGAAAGGTATTTCCTTAATGATGTTATATTAGAGTGCAGCCTTTGGTACTTTAGATCATGTAATTTTAATAGAACACCTCAGAGATTATGTAGGGATCAATGGTGTAGCCCTTACGTGGTTTTTCTTCCTATCTGCAGGACAGGACATGCTCTGTTAACCATGTTTCTGCATCTGTGACTATCTCTTGGGGGTTCCACAGGATCAGTTCTCTGTCTGACTCTGTTACATGCTGCCTCTGGGGTCAATTTTTAGCAATACAAAATTAATTATCATGCTGATGATTTATAACTGTATCTCTTTTGAAGTGTGATGACTGTACTATTGTAAGTGCTTGACTGAGGTAAAGGGATGGCTTACAAAATTGTTTACAATTAAATGAGGATACTTAGTTACTTTTTATGGAAAGTCATGGGTGACATTACTTTTGTGTTACTTTTCCTCATCTGGGCTGGTTGTTTGTTTTTATAACAACAAAAAGTTATATTTTTGGCAAAAGTAAAAGTCCATTCACAACAGAGTGAAATGAATAAGCCTCAGGCAGAAGGAAATGCAAATTCATGCCAGTACGTAGACAAACAAACAAACCTTTCAGCTGTACTGCCATTCTGGAATACAGAAGAATATGAGCAGAAGAAGAAGTAAATGAGTAAATGTATGCTTACATTAGTCTAGAACTAGTCAGAATAACCATCATGTTCACACAGCGCACACAACTGCTCGTATTTAATCACAATTTCTCTCAACAGGGAACAGGAGAGCTGTGAACAGTTGTCGCATTTCTGTCGAGTCCATATCGTAAAAGTCTGTTTGCAAAGCCTGCGCCAAAATGTGATTGATTTACCAAAGAATCCACAGTGAAATGTAGCGAATACAAATAAATAAAGCTCAACTGAGACATTCACATTGTTGAAAATAAATAACCATATTCCTAGCATTAGGATCATTTGAAAGGTATGTTATTTTAGTCTTGGCAAGGCAAGGCAAGGCAATTTTATTTGTAGCACATTTCATACACAATGGTAATTCAAAGTGCTTTACATAAAGAAGAACCAAATACATCATAATAATGGAACACATAAGAAATAAATATAACAGTAAAAACAGAGAATTTCGCTATATAGATGGAAGAGTTAGGAAATTTCAGGGAGTTTTTTGTTGTCCATCAGAGCGGCTCTAAACGGATCTATCCATCAGAGCAGATCTAAATGAATCTTCCTCATGCAGAAGGATAACTGTTTTTATTTGTCAGGTAACTGTGCGTTTAAACATTACCCTTACAATACAATACAATACAGTACAATGTTTATTTATATAGCACATTTAAAACAACCAAAGTCGACCAAAGTGCTGCACAGAGTATGCAAAACAGAACAGTCAACAGGATTACAAACAATAAATCAATCTATAGAATAAACACTGTAAAATGGATGTGGTGCATTAAAATATACAATCATTGCACAGCAAGTCAGGAGATGTTGAAAGCCAGGGAGAAGTAATAAGTTTTAAGAGAAGACTTAAAAATAGACAGAGTTGAAGCAGCTCGAATTTGAATTGGGAGACTATTCCACAACTTGGGGCCAATAACAGAAAAAGCACAGTCACCTCTGTTTTTGAGACATGCTCTGGGAACTCGCAATACCCCAGAATCAGCTGATCTGAGTGCTCTTGATTGAGTATATGGGTGTAGCAAATCCGATAGGTACTGTGGAGCCTGATTGTGAAGAGATTTATAGACAAACAATACAATTTTAAAATCATTTCTATATTTGACTGGCAGCCAATGCAATTAAATCAAAACTGGTGTAATAGACTCGTGTTTACGCTTCCCACAAAGAAGCCGAGCTGCTGCATTCTGGACCAACTGTAGACGTGAAACACATGATTGAGGAGCACCAATATACAATGAGTTGCAGTAATCCAATCAAGATGTTACAAAAGCATGCATAACCATTTCAAGCTTCTTTAGAGACAAAAATGGCTTCACCTTTGTAAGAAGACGAAGGTGGTAAAAACAGGACTTAATGACAGCACTTATCTGTTTATCAAATTTTAGATTATTATCAATCCAGACACCTAAATTTCTTACACATGTAGTGCTGTATGGAGTAAGAAGCTCAGAATTGAAATCATGTGGACAGTGGTCATTTGAGCCAAACAAAATAAATTCAGTCTACTGTCATTGAGGCTTAAAAAAAATTACTTGAAAGCCAAAGTTTTAGTTCATTCAAACAGTCTAAAATAGGCTTTTAAGCCTGTTTATTATCACGCTTCAAGGGGATGTAAAGTTGTGTGTCGTCAGCATACAGATGAAAAGAGACCCCATACTTATTAAAAATAGATCCTATAGGAAGCATATAAAGGGAAAACAGTACTGGGCCAAGAATCGAACCCTGGGGGACACCAGATTTTAGATGTATTTCAGATGAGGATTGGTTTCCAATGCTTACAACATACTCCTATTAGTAGATAAGAATGAAACCACTGCAACACCGTGCCCGAGACCAACACAGTTTCAAGATGTGATAAAAGTGTATTATGGTCAACTAAATCGAAGGCAGAACTGAGGTCTAACAGAACCAGAGCCGTAGACTGCCCAGAGTCAGTAATCACCATAATATCGTTCAAAACTCGTAAAAGAGCTGACTCAATACTATGACAGGATTTAAAACCAGATTGAAATTTTTCAGAGATTGAATTAATAGTCAAGTAAGATTGAAGTTGATTTAGAACCACCTTCTCTAAAATTTAGAAAAAAAAGACAAGTTTAAAATAGGACGAAAGTTAGCTGGTAATGCGGGATCCAAACTAGGTTTTTAAGATGAGGCCGCACACGTGGCAAGTTTAAAGTCGCCAGGGTACGTGCAGTATAGAGACATTGTTAATAATAGACAATAAGTCAGGGCCAACGGTCTCAATAATTTGTCCAAGGAAACGTACCGGAATTACATCCTGGGGGCACGTAGTAGGTTTCAAAGAAGACGAAATCTGAATCAGAGTATTTAAATTACAGGCTCAAAGACAGACCAAGTGGAAGGGGAGATAGGAATATCAGACAATTTATATGATGACAGAGGCAGCAAAGATGTGATTTGGGAAATCTTATCATTAAAATGTCTTGCAAAATCTTCACAAAGAGAGACCGATGTCTCGGGAAACAGATTAACATTTGGGTGAAGAACAGATTCAATAGTGGAAAAAAGGATATTTGGTTTATAACTCAGAGAGATAACTACACTTCACAGCCTTAGCAGCTCGCTGATAGGCAGAAAGAGAGTCACTTAAAATTTCATATGACACTTGTAGTTTGTCTTTTTTCCATTTACGTTCAGCTCTTCTACAGGTCTGTCTGAGAGAACGGGTCAAGTCATTTTGCCAAGGGATTGAATTGTGCTTATGTTTTTTCATCTTTATTGGTGCAATAGAATTTAAAATATTAGAACAGGTAGCATTGAACAGACTTAGATGTTCATCAGCATCCAAGTCAGCATCCAGACAAATCTTCCTGGACTAACTCTAAACAGAGCTGCATCCAGGATAACTAAAATATTTGTCAGGTAGCTGTGCATTTAAACATTACCCTTACATACAAATCTTCCTGGACTGACTCTATAAGATGCATCCAGGGATAACTCTAAAAAAATAAAAATATTTGTCAGGCAGCTGTGCGTTTAAACAGTACCCTTAAGACAAATCTCCTGGACTAACTTTATACAGAGCTGCATCAGGGATAGCAAAAAAAAAAGAAAAAAAAAAGAAAAAAACTTACTTCCTAATTCTCCCAGCTCTTTCAACCAGACAGCAAGATATAAAATGATAAAAGTCAGAAAAATAAAAGATACATAAAATATATAAAATGCATTAACACTCTGAGGTCTGAAAACGCGCCGGCGCGTTTTGCAGGGTTTTTTCACATTGCAGCAAAACAGACTTAAAATACTCCGTCATTTTTTGTCATAGAGACATAAGTAATATATCAATTGAAACTATAGAATATCTTCTTTTATATATACACTCAAAGTAAAAACAAAATGTTGTGCTTTTTGTAAAATAAAGAAAAACTAACATGATGCGTGATCTCTCCTCTCCCTCTGAACGAAGTCCAATCTGATAGTTTCTCAGAAAATGAACTGTAACTTAGTGAATACTAATCACAGAAAAATTAAACTTATGTCTAAAAAAACGTTAAGATGTCAGGTTTTAAATCATGTAGTCAAATCGAAAACAAACCTTCTGTGTTTATGTAATCTGTATGAAAAGAGAGCCATGTCAGAAATCCGTGTTTCAGCTCATTATCCGCTAATGCGCCACACCCACGGAGCCAGCGCTATTCAGACGCAAATTCAGAGGCAATACATGCATCATCGTCTCAATCGTGTATTTATTGTCTTGAAAAGTGTTTATCTGGATGTAAAAGTCATGGTTAGCGATCTCTAGAAGAATGCAGTTAGTTCTGTTACTTTTCTTCTATAGATGATTTTTTAGATGAGTTTTGTTTCTTTAGCGCCCTCCGGCTGCAGTATGTATTGGAAACTCCATTCATGGAATAGCCTCTTCTTCTTTAGATGAATTTGTGGACTAAAAATGCACAGAGCGCCCTCCGACTTCAAGGATGAATTGAAAACACCAGCGCTCATAGTAATGACAGTGAATATTAAATAAATATTAATAAATATAACTCCTCTGATAGAAAATTGACATAAGCACATGAGAATCCAATATTTCTCCAAATGTGCATTTTTAAACTAAAAGCCTATATTCAGACTCTTTGCACACAGAAATACATTATATTTTAAAGTATAATATAAACCATTACTTTATATTGTAATAATATTTTTCTGTATGTTCATATATCATAATGAGCTTGAGACATCACAGAAGGTTTTTTCACAGCTACCTGACTGAAATGCCTCATTAATATGCAAGTCATTTCAGCTCATTACTATTACTTCAGTGGTGATTCACGCCTCCTCGCATACTGTGTTCTTGGCAAAAAGTGTCTTACAAAAACTAAATCAATATATTTTTATATGAAGGATAGGCAGCATAATTTTTACATAATTTTGAAGCAAAAAACTCTAGTCTACAACCTCCAATACCCAAAGTCTTGTGAACACAGATTTACTATACTTTTTTTGGCCTTATTTCAGTGACTTAAGTTTTTGTTTTTTCAATAACCACGCATAAATGTTATTCCTTCAAAAACACAAACATGTACACAGTTCCTCACATATTATTGTAGCCTTTGTGCTGAATACAGTGTAATGACACTTTTGTCATTATATGTTATGAACAACTGAAAAAAGCACAAATGTCAGGGCATGTCAAAACTTCTCCAAGCCCCAAATCAGCCTCAGACTCCACATGAAATAAATAAAAAATAAGAAAAAAAATGTTGAAAGAATAAAAAGATAGTGTGTATAAAATAAAGTATAAACAGTTCAGACATAGCACAGTGCTCAATCAGCAAATGCATAGGTAAAAAGATTTTTGAGTCTTGTTGAATGTGGCTACTGTTGGAGCACAACTGATCTCTTCTGGAAGCTGGTTCCAGCTGTGGCTGGCATAACAGCTAAAAGCAGACTCTCCTTGCTTTGAGTGAATCCTTGGTATTTCTAAAGGCCAGAACACACCAAGCCGATGCCAACGAACTAGTGGTGTCAAAAGCAGACTGTGGGGTTGGCTCACGTCAGCAGCGTCTGTGTCCAAAGTTGCCCTGACACACCAAACCGATGCTAGACAGCCGACGGCCAAGTAGCACGTCAGTTCTGCGCCTGCGTGAGATGAAATGCCTTTCCGAACCATCAGGTGGCAGTATCTGAACAGCCAATCAGAATGATCAGATGGCCCGACGGACCGACGAGCTCCGACGCCGATTCAACATTTTGAATCGGCCGAAAAAATGCCAACGAGGACCAACTTCAGCCGACGGTGCGGAACACACTGAGAAAACTTAGTCGGCCGACGAAGAAAAACTGCCCGACGGCCGACTGTCGGCTTGGTGTGTTCCTGCCTTAAGTGACTTGATCCTGATGATCTGAGTGATCTGTTAGGTTTATATTCTATGAGCATATCTGCAATGTATTGAGGTCCTAGACCATTGAGTGATTTATAAACAAGTAACAGTACTTTAAAATCAATTCTAAATGCAACTGGAAGCCAGTGCAAGGAAGGACTGGTGTGATGTGTTCATGTTTTCTGGTTCTGCTCAGAATCCTGGCAGCAGCGTTCTGTACGAGCTGCAGCTGTCTTATGGTCTTTTTGGGAAGACCAGTGAGGAGCCCATTACAATAATCCACCCTGCTCGTGATGAAAGCATGAACAAGTTTCTCTAAGTCTTGACTGGAGACAAAGCATCTAATTCTTGCAATATTTTTGAGATGATAATATGCTGATTTAGTTATTGTCTTTACATGGCTACTGAAACTCTTGGTCTGACTCCAAAATCACACCAAGATTCCTGACTTGATTTTAGTTGTTTGACCCTAGAGTGAAGGTATGCATTCACTTTGAGAACTTCATCTTTGTTTCAAACGCAATGACTTCAGTTTTGTCTTTGTTTAACTGAAGGAAGTTTAGGCACATCCAATTTTTAATTTCATCAATGCATTGGCACAGGGAGTCAATGGGGCTGTAGTCGTTAGGTGATAGGGCTAGGTAAATCTGGGTGTCATCTGCATAGCTGTGATATTTGTTTTTATCTCATTATTTGGCTCAGTGACAGCATATATAGGTTGAACAGGAGGGGTGCAAGTATTGAACCTTGAGGGACTCCGCATGTAATGGATGTCCACTCAGACTTATGGTCACCGATACTCACATAATAACCTCTCCCTTCTAAGTATGACCTGAACCATTTAAGGACCATCCCAGAAAGCCCAACCCAGTTTTCCAGCCTGTCAAGAAGTATGTTGTGATCGACAGTGTCAAACGCAGCACTAAGATCGAGAAGAACCAGCACTGATAATTTACATGTATCTGTGTTTAGACAAATATCATTTATTATCTTTATGAGTGCTGTCTCTGGCTGTTTTCCCAAAAGTCGTCCTTGGGTGCTGAATCTTGGAGCAGTTCTAACACGTCACTGTCTATCGGTGAGCTCTGTGGGCAGGGCTCAGTCAGGATTGTGTCCGTGAGCAGTGGTTGTTGTGGCTGTGTGGTTTTATCATTGTCCTTGTGGGTCCTTGTGGGACCACCTGCCCATTCAGGAGCTGAAATGAAGTCCTGTGGTCAGTTGTACTTTGTCCAGGGGTGTTTGTGCCATTCAGATTGAGTGGGTTTGCACACACTGCTGAAGGATGATGGAGGGAGAAGTAGATATTGTCCTTTAGCACTCTTGAGCCCAATTTGCTCTTATGTTCCCTGTTTACATTAGAAACTGTTGCTTGTGGAAGGCAGCATGTAGTTGTATCCCTGCTGCTAATGTTTCTGATAATAGAGTCACCCACTATCAGAGTCCTGGGCTCGGCTGCTCTATGAGCTGAGTGCCGCTGTCTGCTCGACCTTGAGTGGCAGTTAGCATCGGTGTTAGCTGCTGGCAGATTTGATCTGTGTCCGATCATGTTTGGGGATTCCTCACCCACATTCATCACGTCTGGACATTCCTCACCCACATTGATTAACACTTCAAATCTGTTCTCCAGATGTATTGGCGGTGGTAGAGAACCAGTGTTTGGGAAGGAGGACTCATCGACTGTGTGCTGAAGACGTCCATGAAGAAGCTCTGTTGTGTGTTCCGTCTGGTTTGGTAGTCCTGCAAGTAACTTTGTTTCAAGAACTGCAATCCTTTGTAGAAGTCTGTGGCAGTTTGTGCAGCAGGTAGATTCTTCAACCAGAGGAGGCATATTATTTCTAATCCTTTTGGATGTAGGCAGCTGTGTTTTCCCTTCTCCGGAATGTAAGCTGATGGCTGCCGTCAGTGGGAGGCTGGTTGGATAAAAATTCCCCTTTTTTTGTAGCAATTCTTCCAGTTAAAAACTTTGTTGGTGCCAAGATTTGTCGTTTGAGCACTGTGCTGATTTGCTGTAGTTAAAATTAGGAGATAAAATATAAAAGCAATAGAGCAAAGCGCGAAGCTGTAAGCAAGAGCGTCCGAACAGTAGCGAAGCAGGAAGTAAAGCTCAGAAATTACAGCTGAACAACTATTTACAATGTATGGTGAAGATAACTGTGACTCAGCCTCTAAATATTCAGTCGACTCAACATGAGAAACATTACTTGTATTGACGGTACTTTGAGGATATGAAAGATCATATTCTATCTACAGAATCAACTAAACTGCTTCCATGGCCCTTATTAAGATGCTTTCTTAAACCAGAAAAACTACCAAAAGAACATGAACATCCTTCTTGACCACACTTCAGAAAAAAACCCTGCCTGTACATAGCCCATGAATTACCTTAAAGTGCTTAACAAGGTTGTTTGGACTTCCATGGTCACTTTTGCAAAGAAAACGCTTCATAGCTTTATCTCGCACCATTCTTGCCCGCAACTCTGCAACTCTGCAACTCTAGGAGTCTCCTTTGTTTCCCCCATGTCGATGTTATAGATGGTTGTTTGCACAAAAGTGAAAAAGCTGCTCAGGGAAGAACTGTATGATGTACCAAAGACGTAATGGGCTTTAAAGAGTTTGTCAAAAGCTCCAACTGAACCTGTTGCTTTACATGGAAGTGCATGCTTGTCAACCACAATGAAGCAGGAGTGAATGGTGCTCTGTGTGGATCCCTGGGCGAGAAGGTAGGGCTGACTGCTTTGAGTGATGTTGTCTAGATGCTGCTGCACACTGGTTCCAACCTACAACAAAACACATTCAACAGAATTGTTTTGGTGACTAACTTCTGACAATAGATCAGATCACCTCCAACTGTGCACAAGACTGAGGTGATGGAAGATATATTTTAAACAGCTGTTAAAGAATTAGTTCACTTTGAAAAATGTTTTTGCTGATAATTTACTCACCCCCATGTCATCCAAGATTCATGTCTTTCTTTCTTCAGTCGAAAATAAATTAAGGTTTTTCAGGAAAACATTCCAGGATTTTTCTCTATATAATGAACTTCCATGGTGACCAACGGTTTGAGGGTTCAAATGAAGGGTCAAATGTCTGTCTCAATGTAGCTTCAAAGACTTGACAATTCCCGCAGAGAAATAAGGGTCTTATATAGAGAAACGATCGGCTGTTTTCAAAATAAAAATAATATACTTTTTAACCACAATTGGACCTTTCCGACGTCATGACGTAATGCGTGACGCATCTTGAGATTCTACAACACGTGCAATTGTGGTATTTTTATTTTGAAAACAACTGATCGTTTTGCTAGATAAGAACCTTATTTCTTTGCTGGGATCATATCGAGACTTTGAAGCTACAATGAGACAGACTTTGAACCCTCATTTGAACCCTCAAACCATTGGTCACCACCATTGAAAAATCCTGGAATGTTTTCCTCAAAAACCTTAATTTATTTTTGACTGAAGAAAGAAAGACATGGACCTCTTGGATGACATGGGGGTTAGTAAATAATCAGCAAAAAAAAAAAAAATGATAAGTGAACTAACCCTTTAAGCATACCTTTTGAAATCTGATGAGCTGATCTACAGCTTGATACGCAGAAAGCTTTCCCAGCCTCTTTCTACCTTGTGCAGATGGTGGTAGCAGATGTAGCAGCAGCAAGATGGCAGACATGTCACTGTCCCAGCCTACAAATAAGTAAATAAAAACCTGGTTAACATTATGCCATAGCATAGCATTCAAAATGACAACTTGAACCATTACGAAAATGTACACTACTAACAAGTAAAAATCCAAGAGTTCTGTGGTGGGTACAAGTCCATGGCTTTCCTTTATTACTTTCGCTTTAAAAGTGGTTGGTCACTTCTCCAAGAATTTGTTGGCCGTGGCCTCACCAAACAGAAATCTGAAATCTTGTTCTATCATTTTCATCTTCTCACGGACAGACTTTTCATCAGCAGAGTGTCTCAAAACAGCAATAGCCGCTTCCACATCCTCATCAGATGGCTCTCTGTCAAAGGTGAAGGGCTGACGCACACGACCTGGCCCACCAGCTTAAGACAAAATAAAATGTTAAAAACTCATTTCTGTACAATTCACAGGTCACCAATATAATCACATGTTACTGATCAGTAAACATACCTTTAGGAGATTTGCTGACTGAGGCACCTCTTTCCTCTGATGTTTTTCTTTGTATGGTCTTCAATCGCCATGCAAGGTATCCTGAACCACTCTCTGGATCGTAGTAATGTTCCTAAGTGATTATAAATAAATTATAAAGGAGTACTATTAACATTTCAAAGAGTGGATATGTGCATAATATTTCAATAACCCATTTACTTACATATCCATGTTGTGAGTATGGGTCTTCTAGATAGGGAAACAAAGCTACTATCCCCTGTGCATACATCACTCTGACACTTTTGGAGGGGGATGTCCTAGCATATGAATTCAAAGATAACATCACACTCAAATGACATTGCACAACACAATTTACATAATTAATATTTGTAAAATAATAACAATGTTTATTTACAGCCCAGCTATATGCTTAATGCTTACCCATGTGTTTCTGTCATCTCAGCAGCAAGTATGTTAATCATCTGTCTTCTGGTGGCATCTGTCAGGAATTTGTTTTTTCCATACTCTTGCATAATTTGTTCACCACCAGGCTTTGATGTTAAGATTTTTTCAATCAACTATAGGTGGAATAAAATGTGCTTTCCGTTATTGTAAAACCATATGTAATAATGATGGAAAAAAAAATTGTTATCTAAAGAACACTTCCCATGGTGAAACAACATTCAGATTGGACTTAACAATTTAAGCAACTTGGACATAGCAATTTCCACCACTTACCACTTTTGCCTCGTAGTTTATGTGGCATGGCCTTTTAGGCTGGCTTCCTTCGGCAGCGGCTTCTTCTTCAACAGGGTCACACATCGTGAAATTCAGGATGACGGTGTCATCAGATGTACCCGAGCATGATGATAATTGAGAGGCACCTGTTCATTATGGAATTGGTACAAAATATAGAAACATATTACAAGAAAAAGTTACTGGTATTTTAAGACAATAAATGTTCTCATTCCGGCCTTTAAACTAAACAAACTAATTTGTGAATTGTCTGAATGAATACCAAGTCCTCCATTGCCCAGCATGATTCTCAGAGTTCCAGGTGACTCCTTCACTATTTCTTCAAAAACCTCTGTGTCAACTTCTGTGTCTGACTGGTCATACACCTTAATGAAAAAAAAGAAAGAAAACTTGGATTATAAAAATTTCAGGCCTATTTCAAAATGGCCTTTTATGAATTAGATTTTGGAGAAAGTTGTCCATAATCAACTTGACTTTTTGACTAAAAATAACAATGGATATTTTTAATCTGGATTTAGGACCAAACATAGTACAGAATCAGCTTTATTAGAGGTCGCTAATGATATTTTAAGTATTGACTCTGGGAAAGGTGTTTCCTTAATGATGTTAGATTTGAGTGCAGCCTTTGATACTTTAGATCATGTAATTTTAGTAGAACACCTCAGAGATTATGTAGGGATCAATGGTGTAGTGGCTGTAGCCCTTAAATGGCTTTCTTCGTAACTTCTTATCTTAAAATCGAAAACTTTGTTTCTGCATCTGCAACTATCTCTTGGGGGGTTCAACAGGGATCAGTTTTTGGTCCGACTCTGTTCTCTTTATAAGTGTTGCCTCTGGGGTCAGTTTTTAGACAATACAATATTATAATTTATATACTATATTTTTCTGTATTTTCCTTTGGAGTGTGATGACTGTACATAATTATTATAAGTGCTTGACTGAGGTAAAGGGATTTTTTACAATTAAATGAGGATAAAGGATTTATTATATTTGAGAATAAACAGCTTGAGAAAGGTCCGGTTGAAAGTTATGGACTATTGTCTACCAATATGGTTATGTGAAGAATTTAGGAGTAATTTTCAATACTCAAATCCGCTTTGATCATCAAGTAAACAGCGTTGTGAAAACATCTTACTTTCAGTTAAGGAAACTGTCTAAACTGAAACCTATCCTTATATAAAACCACAGATGAGAATCTTGCGCTGGCCAGTGTTACACTTACTTATACTGACACTACCGTGTGTGTGCAGCATTATGCAAAAATAAAGGTTTACAGTAATGGATGCAACTGTTATTACGGTAAACTGACATATAGAAACCAATCCGATGGGAATATCTTCCAAAAGGACCAGATGATTAATGTTACTGAACTTACTAACTTTTAAAAGTGAAGGAAAATTAATCCCTCTGCTGTGAAATAATTGTAGCTTAGCAAGAAGTCAACATGTTTACACAGTTTAGCTGATTTATATGTACACATTCATTCATTTAGCAGGCACGTTTATTTAAAGTTACACATGAGGAATATCACAAGCAATGTATCATAGAGCAAAAATATTCATAGGTTTAGTAAAAAGGAGACTAGTAAACAAGCTATAATAGCAATATAAAAGCTGAGGTGAAGAGCAGAAATGAAGACAAACAGAACTGTAGATAAATAGGAGTTTTATTGCTTTGGTTTGTCTGATCAACATTTATCTGTGTATCACTATATTGCAGATGTACAGAGCCCTGGATTATACTTAAGTACTGTGGCTAATGCTAAAATGAAAATTAAAAAAATTAACATAAATGCACATGAACCCAGTGTTGCTATATTCATGACTGACAGTTGTCTAAAACTAAAGTCAGTGTTAAACTGAAAACTTATGAATGTAAATGTCTTCTTTAGAAATACCAATGAACTATAATTCATCTGTGAAGTCAAGGTGATGTTTTATCTGCTTGGATTTGGTAGCTTCAGTGGGATTCAGCAGCAGAAAAAGCTCAGTTTTGGGAAATTCTTGAAGACTGTTTCCTGTGGTGACAGTTCTTGGGCTCCATCTGTTGGACGGCAATGATTTGCCAATCTTAACTGGGGTACAACCACCAGAAAAAACTTCACTGAAAAATGAATTTACCATCTTGGGAATCATTTTCCACCACAATACTTAAGTCAGTGGTTCCCAAACTTTTTCTGAACTCAATTCCTTTCTTTCTTTCTTTCTTTCTTTGAAACATTGTAATTAATAGAGCTTCAGGATGTAAGTCTCTGAAGGCTGGCCCGCTAAAAGATTTTTAAAGTCTTACCAGATTTTCAAGATGTGAGAGACCATTTAATATTACATGTTTTAATAGACAAGGGAACAACTGTTTGATATATTTTCAGAAAACGAATTATTGTTATATAGCTCAACACGTTTAGTCTTATTGTTAAATCAGTTTATTTGATTTTTTGCGAGTACATGTGTAGTGGGATGAACGGTGTGCGTTCTTTAAATTTGGCCACAAGTCACGAATTGTCCAATCACATACTTTCACGGCTATATAAAAGGGGACTTTAAAGCACTATGTGTGTTTGCGCACCGCTGTGCGTCACTGCCCGAGGCCCGCCCATTCCGGTTTTTGGCTCTTTCCGTCTCTCAGGTAGGTGTTTGCTAACTAGTGAGCATTAGAATGCGTGTCTGAGGTAACTGGTTTTATTTGGGTTGTAGTTTCCGACGAAAATCATTCATAGTGTTTGGTTGGCGGCTGCCCTTTCACTCAACATGCTCCTGCTGTGATTATATCCTTTTGTGGGTTTGATGTCCGAGTGTGCGTGCGGACTGACTCGTGACTATAGCGACAATATGGAGGTATGTGTAACTATCACTAAGGTCTATGCTATTTTTACGTGGTAAGTAATTTAATGTTTACATTTTTTTTAGGAAGAATAGCTGATTTTAGGACTCATTGCACGTCGTGCAGCCTGTGGGGCAACATTCTTTGATGCTGCTGCTTTGTTTACGTTTGTTTCTGTGATCTGTCTCCGACTATTCAAGGTCACCATCGGCGCGATAGTGCGCTGTTCATCGGTCCTTCTCGTTGGGTCAGCGCTCTTGTGTTTGGTTCATTTGTTTTATTTTTTTCTTTGGATTTGATGTTTATTTGGATGTGTTGTAATTGCTCTTTGTGTATTTTGTTGTTTAAGTTTATTTTTCAGTTATTCATTTGTTTATTTTGTTGATTATTTGTGTTATTCATTTGTATGTATTTTTTTGTTTCATTTTGTTGTTTAATATGTATTTTGCTCATGTTTTGTTGATTTATACCAGTATGGCACTGGGAGCGAACATCTCCCATTGAGACTGTTCCTAACCTTCATCAGTAGGTCTTGATCTTCTGGTCTCATACTTATAGTCCTATCTGTTTGTATTACTGCAATTAAAGCATTTTTTTCTTCTTCTTTTTATTATTATTATTATTATTATTATCATTTTCTCTTGTGTTTGAGGTTTTGGGTTAATTTTTGCTTCTTGTTGTAGGAACCGAGGCTTCAGGCAGGTCGCTGGTTGGCCCTCGTGTGCGGTGGTGGGACTCTGTCACGGAGTGCTGTGTGTTCACGCTTGACGTGAGTGTGTGTGTGTGTGTAGTGAGACCTGTGCACCTGGTGGTAAGATCTTTTGCGATATTGTAGCCGTGTGCTCATCACACTAGTTACCTGCCCTAGGTAAGCCTCGGTTTCCCTTTGGTTGTTTTTGTTTTCTTTGTTTTTTTTTTTTTTTTCCATCCATCTCCACATAAAATATGCCCAGCCTGCAGGAATGTTTTAAGATTTGTGCTTGATTATTGTTGAAATAAAGTTTTGTATTTTGTTATCCACGTCTCAGGCCTCCATTATTTGAAACCACGTTCTTGTGTGCCCATTTAAAGGTGATCAATTCATAAATATCTTTCCCTGGTTGACAGGGTGGCGTAGTCAGTTTATTGAGTTTTGTTGAAATACCAAACCGCCACATTTTTGGCGTAGTCGGCAGGGTTGTTTCTCTTTGTGGGGCTGAGACGTGGATGCTTATTGTAATTTAAGTAAAAATTTTTTGTGGATGGATTAGGGGTTTTGTTTCTATGCTTTTTTTGTGTTGTTGTTGTTGTTTTCTTGTTCTTTTTTTTTTATAGTGTGTGAAACAAGCAGCAGTGTCATTTCAGTGGACTTGGAGTATTCTAGTAGCGGGTTTCCTTATCTTACCTGACTTATTTCAAGATTGGTTGGTAAGTTTTGGTTGGTAAACAAAACAAAATGGAAGAGGAATTGCGGGAATTAAGGGATCTTGTTGCTCAGTTAAGGGCAGATAACGAGAAGTTGCGCCAGGAGCAGGGCCAGGCTGGTCCCTCCAGTCCAATAGCTGATCCCTCTCGGGAGTCTTTAGTGCCACCCACTGATCCATCCATGGGTGCTAGTGCCCACATTAACTGAACGCCTTGTGTTTATTCCAAGGGATAGAAAATGTCCAATATTCGATGGTAGGGTATTGGCATTAATGAATGGATCGAGGAAGCAAAAGCTTGCATAAGAACTCGTCATTTGTCAGTGTCAGATCAGGCGTTTTTCCTATTCGATCACCTCGGAGGGAATGCACGTGAGGAGGTTAGGCATCGCCCTGTTTCTGAGCGCGGAGACCCAGAGAAAATTTTTTCCATTTTGCAAGAGCTATATGGATGCTCGCAGTTATGTTGCCCTGCAGGAAGCCTTTTTCTCTAGGAGGCAACAGGAGGGCGAAACTTTGTTGGAGTTCTCCTTGGCCTTAATGGGCCTCCTAGAGAAAGTAAGACAGAAGTCCCCTACTGCTATGCCAAATGCAGAGATTTTATTGAGATCAATTTGTCGAATATGTTTGCGACGCTTCCCTTCGCCGTGAATTGAAACAATTGGTTCGTCGCCAGCCCCATTCTACACTCTTGGAGGTGCGTGGCGAAGCTATCCGTTGGGAGCGGGAGGGAATGCCAGGTGGAGCAAGGGGTCGGAGCCTTTCTGTCCCTTTGGCGCATGGGTTTCAGTATGAAGTGCAGGGGCGTTGTAGTTCTGCTGAGAAGTCAGAAATGGGGGAGCTTAGAGAAATGTTAAAGTCACAACAGGAGCAATTAAATCAGCTCACCCGGAGTATTGCCCGTTTGCAGGGCCCCCATTCTCGCCCTCGTACACAATCTTTTCGCAGTGGGCCTATTATATGTAGGCGGTGTCAAAAACCAGGCCATTTTGCACGGGAATGTGAAGGGGAACGGGTCACGTCCGGGTCGCCATTGCAGCCCCGTGTTGATCAAGTAGTTGGTGGTGGGCAGCCGCAAGCTAATAATGTGTCGGAAAACTAGTTCCCGCCGTGCTGAAGAGCCACAGCTCGGTTGGGAAAAGGACTGGCTCAGACGGTAAGAAATCCAGTTCAGTTCCAAATTTAATGTCCCCTTGTCCGCATCTAGATGTTTCAATTGGTGGCGTGTCGGTTCCTTGTCTAATTGACCGGTTCAATGGTATCAACTATTACGGAAGTTGTTTTTGCCCAACATTTTGAGCCATGGGGTCAAGAACGGTTGAGGTCGTGTTCATGGTTGCAGCTAAGGGCTGCCAATGGGCTTTCAATTCCATATATTGGTTATATGGAATTGGATATTGAGCTCTGTGGTAGGATAGTACCGCGATGCGGGGTATTGGTGGTCAGGGATCCTCCTGGTGGCTTACGCTCTCGAGTCCCTGGTGTGTTGGGGATGAATGTACTCGGGCGATGCTACCAGGAGCTCTTTGGACAGCATGGCCCCTCTTTGTTTGACTTTCCTCCGGTTTCTAGTGCGCCACTTTCAGTTTTTCAAGCATTGCAACATTGCCATCAAGGTAATGAGCAACCTCCCATTGAGTGTGAGACTAAGGTAAGGGTGCGCGGTCCTCGGGCATGTCGCGTCACAAGTGGTACTATTAAGCTGGTTGCGGCAACTTGTGCAGAACAGTTGGCAGGTAGTACCGTACTGTTTGAGCCCTCTGAGTCTGGGCTACCTGAAGGGTTGTTAGCCTCCCCTGCCTTGGTGCGAGTGGTTAGAGGCTCAGTTTATGTGCCTGTGGTCAACATAGGCACGTCTGATGTCCTGCTTTTTCCACGCAGACTATTAGGTACCCTGGTTAGAGTTCATGTGGTAAGTTTGCCAGCAGGTGTTACTGAAGTTACACCCACTACAGGAAATGTCTATTCTCAAGCCACCCTAGCAGCTAGCTCCACTGTTTTAAAGCAGATTGCAGAGGTAGATCTGACTGCATTGCCAGAATTAGAACAAGACAGTGTGAGGGCCTTGCTTAGGAAGTACCAGATGGTGTTTTCTGAACATGATGGCGATCTGGGATGTACAAGTCTCATCTCCCATGATATCCCATTGTTGGATGATGTTCCGGTGCGGCAGCGACATCGCCGCATACCCCCCTCTGAATATGAGGTTGTTAGGGCCCACATTAATCAACTGCTGGAGTCTCAGGTAATTAGGGAAAGTTGCAGCCCGTACGCCTCCCCAATTGTCTTGGTAAAAAAGAAGGATGGTGGTCTACGCTTGTGCGTTGACTACCGCCAGTTAAACGCCAAGACTAGAAGGGATGCGTTTCCCTTGCCTCGGATTGAGGAGTCGCTGGATGCGTTGACAGGGGCCTGTTGGTTTTCCACTATGGATTTAGCTAGTGGTTATAACCAGGTCCCTGTCACAGAGGGGGATAAGCCGAAGACCGCTTTTTGCACCCCATTCGGCTTGTTTGAATGGAATCGAATGCCTTTTGGGTTGTGCAATGCTCCCTCTACCTTCCAGCGACTTATGGAGAGGTTATTTGGTGATCAGCAGTGCCAGTCTTTACTTTTATACCTAGATGATATTGTGGTGTTCTCTACCTCTATTGCTCAACATTTGGAGAGGTTGGAGGTCGTGTTAGGCCGTCTTGAACAGGAAGGGTTAAAGGCTAGGCTAGAGAAGTGTGCCTTCCTCCAACAAGAGGTGAAATATCTGGTCATGATCTCCTCCAGGGGAGTGGCAACTGACCCTAGTAAGATCGAGGCTGTGGCCCAGTGGCCTCGCCCCTCTAGTGTCACAGAACTGCGATCCTTCCTGGGTTTTTGCAGCTACTACCGGCGGTTTGTAGAGGGGTTTGCAAAGTTGGCTGCCCCTCTGCATAAGCTGGTAGGAGAATTCGCTGGTGCAAAGGGTAAACAGACAGGTAGGAGCTTTAATAGTGCTTGGAGTGAAAGATGTCAGGTGAGCTTTGAGGGGTTAAAACGGAAACTTACCACCACACCAGTACTTGCGTATGCGGATTTCTCCAAACCTTTCATCCTGGAGGTGGACGCCAGCCATCAAGGTCTAGGGGCGGTCCTTTCCCAGGAAAATGAAGGTAAGGTAAGACCAGTTGCATATGCCAGTCGTAGTTTAAGGCCCACTGAGCGCAACATGTCCAATTATAGCTCTATGAAGCTGGAGTTTGTTGCGCTCAAGTGGGCCATGACAGAGAAATTCCGCGAATACCTGCTGGGTAATAAGTGCGTGGTATTCACCGATAATAACCCCCTTAGCCACCTGACTTCTGCAAAGCTTGGTGCGACTGAGCAGCGTTGGGCTTCTCAGCTGGCTGCATTCGACTTTGAGATCAAGTATCGTTCAGGTAAGAGTAATAAAAATGCTGATGCGCTTTCACGGAGGGATCCCCTGGAACCGGTGGTTTTGGACAGGTTGGCCCCAGGTACTGCAATTCCTGAGTCTTTGCGGCCATTAACTGGGTTGGATACTGCTGAAATAGTGACCCAATGTGTGGTTTCTACTCTTCCTGGTTATTCAGCTGGTGAGTTGGGTTCATTGCAGGCAGCTGACCCGGTTATTTGGGAAGTGTTGCGATTTTGGAAACAAGGTACTCGCCCAGGCCCTGATGAACGCCGCCAAATGACCAAGGCAGCCTTAACGTTGCTTCGCCAGTGGGATCGGTTGAGGGAGCTAGATGGTATGCTTTATCGCCTTGTTCACTGCCCTAATGGTAAGGAGGAGGTGTTGCAGTTGTTTTGCCTGCCGCTTTGAGGTCAGAGGTGTTAAGGCAATTGCACCAACAACATGGACACCAGGGCAGAGAGCGTACGCTTGAGTTAGTGCGGCAAAGGTGTTATTGGCCGGGTTGTCCTCAGATGTGGCATTGGTGTCCCAAGAGTGTGATCGTTGTCAGCCAGGCCACTTACTCGACCGTTGGTGTAAAAATACACCCCGGGTGTTATTTTCTCTTTAGGACATATTAAATGTCCCCCATCATTAATTCAATTGTTTATGCTGTCGTTCAGGAGAGACAGCAGTTTGCACGCTGTTACATGAGTACAGAAACGGAGCCTCATTCATGAGTTTGTATCAACCTGCGTCAGCTTTATGGGACAGCAGGAAGTTCCTCCTCCTTGGTTAGTTACATGCTGGGTTGTCTTTTAGGCCTGTTTCCACATGGTATTAAGATGCATTTTGGTCGATCGGATCACAAGTAGATGAGGGAGACACATTCCCATTTACACCTGGTGTTTTAATCCATCTCTTTTGTCCACTTTCAACAACTTCTATCCTGATTTCTTCAAGGGGAGGGTCTATGGGTGGGTAAATGTAAGGTTTTTTAAAGATCTTTTGATCTAATGGATAAAAATAAGCCCTCACAAATTGCATATGAATGTGCCCGGAGATGATGGAAACACACGGAGAGCATGCTTTGTTTCTGCTCTGACAGCCACAAGACCAAACTGAACACTGTGTAGGAATGGTGAGAGAACATGTGCTTAATGCGTTTTTCATCTTCAAACCAAACTTGGGTTTTCAGACGACAAAGTTTAGATCCCGTGTGGCTAGCACGTGCTTACCTCATGCGTTAGGTCAGTAGGAGGAGAGTAGGCAGTCTATACACATTTGACCACATGAGTGTTTCCACTATGAAAGCAGTCCAGTTGAATGTGTTTTCAACTACCTCTGAAAGTGGGCTCAAAACCTTTTAGACCCGTTGAGCCGATTGACCCAAATGCATCTTAATACAGGTGGAAACACAGGGCCTTAGTGTCTTTTATTTGTTTTCAGTGGAGTACATGATGTTTGACTGACTTTATATGCAAAGCAATTAAAAATCTTTTTCCTTAATTGAAATAAAAATATGAAGTTAAATGAAAACTTAAATAAATTTTAATTTTAATTAAAATTTATTTTAAGTTGAAAATTGAAAGCTAAGTTGAAAAATACATAGAAATGAATGCTAAATAGAAATATCTAAAAAACAAAAATTAGAAAAGCACATAAAATTACTAACACATTCAAATTAAAATAACTGAAAATATGAAATTAAAGCTACTTCAAAATAATACATTAATAAATCCTATAATCAAACTGAATTAAGGTGCTAAAGAGGATGTTTTGTTTTATACATTTTTGCAATATTACTTAAAACTGTCTTTACTAACTGATAAAAGACTATTTATTAGGTGCACTGAAAGGAATAATATTATTACATCATCTGTGCACGAGGTAGGCCTTATCGCGTAAACGATTGCCCCTGGCTCGTCAATCACTACCGTGACGTTCCTTGTGAGAGACGAGCGCGGCTGCGCGCTCCAGTAACTTTCCACACTCCACAGGCGCCGCATGCAATGTTTTTGTCAGGAGACAGGAGTAACAACTGCAGATTATGAGTTACCTGCGGTGAGTCCGACATAATAATCCACTAACACGACACAGCGAATGCTGGTGGTAAACACTCGTGTTCCAATACTCGTGCACGAGTTTTGGGAGGCGTTCCCTCGAAATGAGCTGTGAAGGGGGGTTGTTCTTATGCATGCTCATTTCAAAAACTCACTAACAGTCTTTGGATTCTCAGTTGACGAAAAGATCCTCTTTAGCACCTTTAAAACTATAGTAGTATATACACAATCCTAAAATAACTAGGGCTGTCCCCAACTAAAGATTTTTCTTGTCAACTTTTAGTCGCTCATTTGAGCCATTAGTCGACTAATCGCAGGTTTATATTAATTTAATTAAATATATACTGAGGAGAATACTAAACCATAATGAGAGTTTAATAGATACAGGCGTAATATAGCCTATTCTGCGCTCCAGCACACGCATAAGACTTGCCACAAAAGTGATGATTATGAGCGTGTCAGGAAAAAAAGCAAGGAGACATTTTAAGTATTATTAATAAACTAGTGTTTTCTGAGTCAGTATCGGCTGCAAAGATGAAGTTGATGATGCTGACTCGCCATCTCCACAGTATAGTGAACGTGTGAGAGAAATGCATTACATAATCAGAGAATATTTCTTCACAATTTGAATTGGTTCAAGCTTTCTATAGATATATTTCTCATGTTCGAGAGGCAAGTATACCTGAGTTTCGATTATTTTGTGACGCGCTCCAGTTCAGGGAGACCGAGACAGCAGAAAGCGCATCCTGTTTGTTTTCTTTATTTTACAAAGGCACAATGTTTTCTTGTTATTGTGAGTTTACACATATAAAAGTAGACCCGTTACAGTTTCAAATGATGTATGACTTATCTGAATGACCAAAAATAAAATACTTAAAATTAGTATTTTAAGTTGTTTCCACTGTTATCAGGAAAAAAGGCCAGTGATCACGCCGGCGCCTCAATGTCATGCAGTAAACGCGCTATACTTCAGCTTCCACACTCTACACAAACACTTGGATATGTGCCTAATAATAGCGCACATTTATCTAGGTTAACGTTAGAGCGAGCGGCCATGTAAAGTGATAAGCCATATTTGAGGTCGGTGGATGAAAGGCGAACGTTTGGATTTCCTGCCCAACATACTGTAATTAAAACAAGGACCCGCTGTTAATGATAAGTGTACAAGTGTTGCTTTGGCAATTAGTTCAAGTTAAAATTGAAAGCTAAGTTGAAAAATACAAATATGATGCTAAATCTAAAGACAAAAGAAACAAAATTACTAAAATTTCAAAAAAATAACCTAATTCAAAGTAATACAATAATCAAACTGAATAAATACTATATTAGATATACATAATCCTAAACTAACACTAGTTAAAAACGCTTCCACATAACTGTAGTGAGACTAGTTTTGCTATTTAAATGAAACAAAATGTCATTTATATTATTAATCTTTTTTTTTTTTCCGAGTTTCACTATTAGAATATATTTAAATGTAATTTTTTTTAAATAATAAATTTGTGACTGTCACAATTCATTTTCCACCCTTCACAAAATGCTACTGTATCTTTAAGCTTGTGGTTTACAGTCATATATTAGAATATCATCAAAAGTTGATTTTTCATAATTTCATTGGAAATTGATATTATATTCATATTACACACAATATATATTCAAATGCATTTATTTAATTTTGATGAAACTGACAACTAAGGCCAAAATCGCTCTAGAAAATTAATATGTTTATATTGAAACATGTGACACATTAATCAGCTAAAACTAAAAAACTACTTAATGGTCTAATTGTACTTACCAATCATGGGGAGACTGCTGTGAAATGTCAAAAGACGGACCATTGACACCTTGCACAAGGAGGGCAGAACAAAAGTTTGCAAAGAGGTGGCTGTTTATTCCAAGCTTAATAGGAGGCGAAGGAGGCAAAGATGTGGTAGAAAAAGTGCAGCAATGGGATAACCGCACCACTGGAGGCTGTGCCAAAACCACAAAATGTGGGGAGATTCACAAGAGTGGACTGCAGCTGGAGTCAGTGCTTCAAGAAACACTACGCCACAGACGTATGCAAGACATCAGCTGTCGTTCTTGTTCACTCTTGAAACAGACAGCGTCAGAAGCGTTCGCTGGGCTAAAGACAAAAGGACGGACTGTGCTGATGGTCCAAGTTTGTTCTCCGAGGAAAGTAAATTTTGCATTCCTTGGAAAGGGTCCCAGGGTCTGGAGGAAGGAGGAGAGGCACACAATCCACGTGCTGAGTCAAGAAATTCCCAGTCAGTGATGGTGTGGGGTGCCATTCTCTGCTTGGGTTGGTCCATATTTCTGTCCAAGGTTTCCTTAGTTGTCAGTTAAATCATCAAGATTAAAAGAAATAACGTTGAAATAATCAGTCTGTGTGTAATGAATGAATATAATATACAAGTTTCACTTTTTGAATGAAGTAGTTGAAATATATTTTTATATTCTAAATATGACCAGCCCTGTATATTTGAATGAGTAACAACCAAATAGTTTGTGAGTTTGCGTCCTGTTCATTTTTTGGCGCTACTTCATGCTTCAATAACAGCCTCGTTCAGGTTCAAATGATCCGTGCTGATAATTTGCCATCAAATTAAGTCTGACTGTCATAGTCAGTATTTACTTCCCCAAAAATAAACAGCTGCTTGTACAGCTCTGAAACTTACAGAATGTTTAAATGCTCTCATCCAGCCTCACATTTGTTCTTGCGCACCACACCAGGGTTGTTGAATCTCTTCATTGTCAAATCCTGTTTTCTCCACTCCAGGACTGCGGCCTTTCATTCCTGAGAAGGACAGCCAGCACTTTGAGAACTTTTTGGAGACCATCGGCGTGAAGGACGGCCGCGGCATCATAACGGACAGCTTCGGCCGTTACAAACGCACGACGAGCTCCGCGTCAGACTCCACCACCAACGGAAACGGCGCCGCAGGCGGTTCGGACGAGGGAACGGCGACCTCTGAGGGCGACGAGTGGGACCGTATGATTTCAGACATAAGCAATGACATTGAAGCGTTAGGAAGCAGTATGGACCAGGACGGCGTGTCGTCTTGATGTCACGGCACTCGGTCAGTGTGCTTTAGCCAATCACCACTTGAGATAATCACGCGGACCATCGGTCCGTATTGCTGTCCATCAAATCTGACAATGCTGGATACTGTATGGATACCACTTCCTGGCGATCAGTCTTATTTTTATATGTTGTGCCATATTAACACAACTTTAACACGATTGTGATTTTCAAGACCTGTGATAGAAGGATCGTTTATTGCTGTGGACAGCAGTTCGTTCCTCTGGGATGTTTATTGGCAGTATCTGCTACCACTAATGAGAACCTTGTTGCTGGTGGATGTTGCTCGTTCACACTGATCTGAGAGCGGTTTGCTAGTGTGTCCTTTAATAGTAAGGCGACTTCCGATCAGTGTGAAGGGTTAAATCTACCTGGAGTGTGGAGCATTGCCTAGTGGCCTTCCTAAACCGTGTTCTGGATTGCCTTATGTGTGTCGTAACCTGATGGAAGTGAAGTGCAGTATATTTCCTCCTGCACTGAAGTGTGCTCATCAAAACTTGACCTTTTTACACCTTTATATTATCTGGTCGATGTTTGTGTTACACTTGTTTTTCCTCTAACATATATTTTTCACTTCTTTATATTTTGTTTCAGCCAGGATTGGTTATAATTACCCAGTTATTATCATGTGGGTTTCTTCAGGT
Source organism: Culter alburnus (assembly GCA_028476615.1). Lineage (NCBI taxonomy): Eukaryota > Metazoa > Chordata > Actinopteri > Cypriniformes > Xenocyprididae > Culter > Culter alburnus. The sequence continues at coordinate 8,516 of JAOTNS010000683.1, read as the reverse complement.
AGGAAATGTAGCACTATATATTTTTGGTTTTGATTGAAAACCTCGGAAAATTTGGTTGTTAGACAAAGTCAGTTTTCTGGCTGATCGCAATATTCAGTACACTGCATTGCATTCGTGTCCCGTCATTCGTTGTATCCTCCTCAGTTTTCGGTAATCTAACATTGTGCCTTGCAGAATCACTGATTGTATCATCCAACAGGGATGTAAGTAATATTCTGTAATCTGTACAGAACTTGACTGAAGTATGAATTTATTAAAAAGTGCAGCACTTACATCCTCAGTTATTGCTTTATGTCTCATCTGAGCCTTATGCTTTGCATAACATTTTACGTTTTTCTAGGGCTTTTTTTTTTTTTTTACCAACATACTGATTCACAATTAGGCTCTTTTCATGTTTTAAAAAATTCAGAAAGGTGGTTTCACTGATTTTAAACTTCAAATCACTGATTTGTTATTGTGAACTGTTGCTTTAAACAGCTTCACTTTGCTTCAAAAAGTACTTTTTTCTCCTTTTTTTTTAATCCTATTTGATTTTTAATATGGAGTAGGAAATTTCCACTAAATCAACAGTTTTGACTGCTGGTGGGTGTAACATTGTTGCCAGCAGGGGGCACTCAACCTGCAGTAGAAATCCAGAGTGCCCATCATTAGCCTTCTGCTAAATGAATCATTTGCTCAGTGTGAGTTATATTCATGGCCGTAGCCAGCCAGTTTATATCATTAAGGTTGTGAAATAATTGTCTATTATAGTATTAAAGGATTAGTTCACTTTCAAAAAAAATTTCCTGATAATTTACTCACCCCCATGTTATCCAAGATGTTCATGTCTTTCTTTCTTCAGTTATAAAGAAATGAAGGTTTTTATTGAAAACATTCCCAGATTCTCCTTATAATGGACTTCAATGGCCTCCAAAGGGTTAAAGGTCAAAGTTTCAGTGCAGCTTCAATGAGCTTTAAACGAGATGAGGAATAAGAGTCTTATCTAGAGTAACGATCGGTCATTTTCTAAAAAAGTATAACTGTATATGCTTTATAAACACACATGATCGCCTTGCACGTGCTTCCCTATTCTACTTATGGCACGAATGCGGCACCAGTTCTGTTTTTCCGTAAGTAGAATAGGGAAGGTGTAGGACATACAGCGTAAGCTTTTTGAAGAATACGGAAGTGCGGTTTTGGCGGAAGCACGTGCAAGGCGATCATTTGTTTATATAAAGCATATACAGTATATATATATATATAATATTTTTTTTAATGACATATGGTTTCTCTAGATAAGACTTATTACTCATCTGGTATCGTTTAAAACCCTTTGAAGCTGCACTGAAACTGTAATTTTGACCTTCAAACCGTTTGGAGACCATTGAAGTCCACTATAAGGAGAATCAAAAACCTTCATTTCTTTTCGACTGAAGAAAGAAAGACATGAACATATTGGATGACATGGGGGTGAGTAAATCATCAGGAAAAAATGTTTTGAAAGTGAACTAATCCTTTAACTCTACTTAAATGCTGATACAGCACTAAGATAGCTGACTTCTCATCTGAGCTGTCACAGCTCAAAATATTTGAGATGACCTATCAAATCAAAGTAGGCGGTCTTTATGTTCACAGAAGCGTGAATTTCATTGTGGCGCTGCTTCAGTTAACGGTCTTAAAGTGCGAGGTAAGATGTAAGTAGCTAAACTAATAATTTCATATTTGACAGCTGTTTACGATAGAAAAGTTTAACGACCGAAAAAGTAATGAGGAATGCAAACTAAAAAACTTTTGTCTAATTTCGGCATTTTGAATCGAAAATAGGCAGGCCTATATAATTTACGTGATTCATGTAATGTAATAAATTCGTAGCGATCAAGAAACATTAATGAAGCCGTTTTCATCATATTAGACTTAGATTAATAATGAATGAGCACATATTGTAAGGTGACCATAATATGTGACCCTGGACCACAAACCAGTCATAAGGGTCATTTTTTTAAATTGAGATTTATACATCATCTGAAAGCTGAATAAATGAGCTTTCCATTGATGTATGGTTGTTAGGGTAGGACATGTGGCCGAGATACAACTATTTGAAAATCTGAAATCTGAGGGTGCAAAAATTTTTTTTTTTTTTTTTTTTTTTTTTTTGAGAAAATCGCCTTTAAAGTTGTCCAAATGAAGTCCTTAACAATGCATATCCTCTCACAAAAAGATTTTTTTTTTTCATATTTATGGTAGAAAATTTACAAAATATCTTCATGGAACATGATCTTTACTTAATGTCATAATAATTTTTGGCATAAAAGAAAAACCTAAATCGATAATTTGACCCAATGTTGTTGGCTATTGCTACAAATATACCCGTGTGACTTATGACTGGTTTTGTGGTCCAAGGTCACACTAAACAATTAACGTTACACTTGCAACAAATACATTTGCAGAATACACTTTCTACTTACAAGAAGCACAAATATAACAAAACATTAGAAATTAAAAAAAGTTGTAATTTCTGTATACATATACAAATAATTATAAAATGTTAAAATAGTTTTATATCATATTTTATTTTTGTAATTAATGTGTTTTGTAAAGTAAAATTGTTATAATATTGTTTTGAACTGCTTGCTATTTACAATAGAACTGTTTTCATTGTGTGCTTTTTTCAGGTGTGAATTGTATTAAAACCAGACCAAAAGTCCTAATAATAAAACTAAATTATAATATTTATTAATGTTAATAATAATATAGGGAACCCACAACAATAAAAATATATATTTAAAATGTCCCCGTTTTTAAATTAATAGATTAATAGAATTAATACCACATGAGATTTCAGTGATGTTTTGACCACTCAAATAGGAAATGTCAGTTTCCATTTCAGAAATCTGGTCACCTCAACATATTGTGAATGATTTTAATAAACTTAGTTAAATTACTGAAGGCTACCAGGAACGCAATAACTAAGAAAATGATTCATAAAACAAATATCAGTTGACCCGTGCAGACAAAAATGAAACGACTTTGACTGATTCAAAGCTCAGCTTTAGGAGGGGAAGAAGAGATACAGGGTGAGATAAACAGACTGAGAGAAAAAGAAAGTGTGATAAAGATGAGGAGAGATCAGGTACTGACAGATAATCTACTGATATTTTTTAAAGTTAGTTATCCTTTTTTTGGCCTTCAAATGTCTTAAAATGCTCATATTTAGATCAGAGAAATCAGAAGTTTCTTGGGCCCCTAACTACCTTATAAAACACCGCCTACAGAACTGGTTATATCTTATCTTATGCAGATAGATAGATAGATTGCTTAACAGATACACTCACATTTCAAACTAATGACAAATGAAAACCTTGACAAAAATAGACATTTAACAAGAATCCCTAACATAGGCATAAGCCTGCTCAATTTATCCAAGCGTGTCGCTATCACGCAATAAGGAGGATTAAACGTATCCCAGAGTGCAACAGTGTACACCCTCTCTCTCATTAGGGGATGTTACCTTTGAAACAAGAGGCCATTGCCCCTGGAATGACTTTTTTGCGGTTACCTGGTGGGTTAAATTTGGATAGGCTAAACCTGTGCTATAAATCTGCCTTTTTAATTCTTTTGCGCTAGAGTCAATGCCATAAAAGCGAGAACTGTGTCCTCAAAGACACAGTCTGGCATTATCACATGGCTCCGGATCAAGCTTTTGGCACCCGGACATGAGAATCATATTATTGTTCCTCCCATCTCTCATTGGTGGTCCTTAAAATGACTGCGGCAAAAGTTTATTCGAGCAGAAAATGTGAGCTGTTACGCCTCTTGAAGACCAACTGTTTTTACATAACTGCTCACACAGCACATACTCGTAATTCCACGGCGCATGCATCCGTAAGACCCTCATTCCTCACTGTAGCCGAAATGAGCTGCTGTAGGGCCACACAAAGGGTGTCGAAGGTCAGGACGCTGATCCCGAGCTAACGAGCTGGGAGCATAGGTCATTACAAGAGATAATAGCGCAGAGAGACTCGATCTCTCATTTGAGCTCACATTGTTTGGTGAATGGTGGCAGAGAATGTCTCCAAAATGGCAGGTGTCTTGTTGGCCTACTTTTTCAGCGGTCTTGTTTACGGAAATATTTTTCCCATAGGAATTTTTAAAAAGTCATTGATAAACAGTTAGACGCCATGAAGCAAAACAAACAGCTGCGAGGTGAGTCACAACTTTTTGATTTGAAGCAAAAAAGTATTTGAAAGTCAGACAAAAAGAAAGGTACAAGACTACTTAACAGCTTTAGTGAAGGAAAGAACTACAATCCCATGAAACACTGTGAATAATATAATCAAATTAAAAACAATGGAGAAATATAAAACTATTTTTTTTAATTTAAAGTGATTACATTTCACTAGTAAAATCATATGTATATACATATACATATATGTACACAGTGCTGGTAGTAACTGATTACATGTAATCTGGATTATGTAATCAGATTCCAAAAACTAAGTACTTGTAATTAGATTATATTACGTTTTAAAATACTCATAATTTTTGTTGTTGTTTGAGAGTGTAGGGAATCTGACTCTGTTTCGCAGTGCTTTATGGGAGTAGATGGGCACTAAAGGGTTTGTGATTTCTCTGCAGAATTATGGGTAATGCAGATTTTCACCAGGAATTTCACTGTTGAACATGATTATTTAAAAAATAAGTTGAAATAGCACGGGTAAATGGCTTTAAAAAAAATCATATACCATCGATTCACAACCTTGTAGCCAGTGTTGGGGGTAACGCATTACAAGTAACTTGAGTTACATAATCAGATTACTTTTTCAAGTAACGCATTACTTTTAAATTTACAACAAAATATCTGAGTTACTTTTTCAAATAAGTAACTCAAGTTACTTTGTTTTCCCATTTATTGACTGATAACTCTTCTATCCCCATGTTGAGAGAAATCAGGAGTAAAGGCCCTGGTATACTTCAAACGAAATCGAAGAAAGAACTGATGTGACGTCATTTCGAACAAAATCAGGCCAAAACGAAGTTTGTTTTGTGTTCTTTTTGGAAGTTCGAAACGGCTTGCCAAAGCGAACTTTCAGGAAAAGTTCGTTCCAGCACCAAAACACCTTCGCACCACCATTGGTCATTGACGATAACGTAACAGGAGGCGTGCGCTGAGGCTCCGCCTTCACTCGCGGGGGCGCGTCTCTGACTCATTTCGTCTGTAGGTTTTGTTGAGGTAAGAGCTTCGCGAGTGAAAACATGAACACACTAGATAGCCGCTTTATAGTACAAAATGAAGTTGTGCTTGTAAAAAAAATGAGGCACTAACACTGTTTTTCATGTTTGATACTGTAAAGCTGCTTGATTTTAAGCAATTCATTGAATAAAGTGCTATATGAAGACGTGACGTGACTGGAGTGCTACTTTGCAGAGCTAGTAGTGCTAACATTCCCATGCTGTTATGATCAGACCCTTTTCTTATGCTTTCTATAATAAATGCTTACTGTTTTCTCATTTTTGTTGTGTTAATTTTGTTACTGAGAAGAAAGTGCACGGCACATATTCACATATTCATCTAAACGTCGCTCTCAGCAGTGTGGGCGGCGTCAGATGTTCGTTTACAGTATATCGCTGGTCATGCATTTCGAACTTCGTTTTACACCTAAACGAAGAACGAAAAACAACTTCGTTTGAAGTATATCGGAGCCTTAAGTTTAGAGGTGTTGTGTGCTGAGTGTGAACATAATGGTTATTGTAGACTAAAGGTGAGCATTTATTCATCTCACTTGCAAAAAACAGAGTTAGTATTTCTCAAAATGAATGAAAACAGTGAAATGCAATCACAGAATATTGCACAAACCTGCAATAATTAAATATATTAAATTAAGCAAATATACTTTATGTATTTAATCTCACTTTATTCACCAGTTTCTTTGCTGCTGACCTAATCTAATTCAACCATACTAATAAGCAAAAATGATTTTAGATAAAAATCACATTTGTCATCAGCCTGAAGCTTATTTATCTCACTTTTGGTGTGAAAGGGCCTCAACATTTGCCAATAGAACTTTTTTGTTGTTATTAAAAAACAAACAAGTAGGTCAAAAATTAACGCAAAATCAATGTAACGCATTACTTTCCATAAAAAGTAACTAAGTAATGCAATTAGTTACATTTTTAGGGAGTTACGCTATATTGTAATGCATTACTTTTAAAAGTAACTTCCCCCAACGCTGCTTGTAGCTTACAGTAAGTCTGTTTTCAAAGGTTTATAGGTTATCATTCAAAATCAATTCCCCTGTGGAGAAAATGAATGGAATTTTTACATCCGCAACCCGACTGTTGCACTCAATGGCTTTACACGAAAGATGCAATTTTCCAACAGTGAAAAGTCTCCATGCTATTTGAATGTCAGCCTCTCGACCAATCAAATTTTAGGATTCTAGGAACTAACTTTTGTATTATAATAGCTATAATACTGGGAGTATTAAAACTTATAATTGTGAAACAATATGTCGAGCGTACTGTACTCTAAGAGGGTCTGAATTTCACCTCTCCAGAATGCTTTGAGAGTTTATCATTAATCAAGGGTTGTTTGGCCGTACACAAAAGCCAGTCATTGAGAAGGGATGTGAAACACTACCTTCCTGAAAGAGGACATTGGCCTGAAACACACCCTTTCAGCTTTTGTTCAGAGCAGGTTTCACTCCATCTTTTAAAGAAACGTGAATGAGAAAGCCAAGACGTTTTCTCTGAGGTATTGTTCCCACTGAGTTATCCAGCACAATATTCACATTCATTAAGAAAGCCATATAAATGTTCAAGATTAACAAGAAAACCAAGCGAAACAAACTATTGTGGTGTTTAAACATACAGGAAACGCCTAAACATCCATGAATAAGATAATCGAGTCTTGTAATGGCACTTTATTATCGTAGCCTTTGAACATATGCTGGAGTTTTTGTTTATGAAAACATGCCATTTGAATGATGGAGATCTTCTGAGACACTCTTCCCAAATTGGGCAAAATGGAACCACTTAAGAGTAATTGGCTACATATTTAGAGATTGGCATCAGCCCAGTGAACTCAAAGCGGTACAGAGATGACCCTTCTTGCTTCTTTTCTTACCGACATACGAACTCAACAACAATGTACCGTAAAACATTTATTGCTATATTATATGTATGATTTATCAGACACTTTCTGTGAAAAATCCTGCATGCTTCCCCACAGAAGACATAGACACTGTACATAGCAAATGATATCTTTACTGTACATTCCAAGCATAATAATGTGATTATCTTATACCAGTGAAGCTTTACTGTATCTAACCACAACCAAGCCATGTTTATAAGGTATAGGTGCATTTTTTCTATATAAAATTGAAATGTTTGTAAAAAAATCTTAGGATAGAGTGCAAACATGAAGATTCATAAGACATATTTGTATCATATATAAGCAAAACTGAATTAAGGCTGTAGCTCCAATCCAAAACATGATCTGCCTCACTATGGCCTAGATCGTAATCATCATGAAACCATAAGTGGACAATTTGGAGTGCTCTAGATAGGCAGAAAGTCTGTGTGCATTCCACATGGGATTCTCGATTCATTTTAAGCACAACAGTTGGGTTCTGGAAATAAAAATACCACTAGTTTTTCCCACAGGGGAACTGATTTTTAAAAATAACTTGTAACCAATTAAAGACTAAACTACTGTGAGCTATGAGGTTTTTAATCGACTTGTTTTTTGTTGAAGCCACCAGCCAGCATTATTTCAGCGTATTTCTTAAAACATTGTGTTTAACAGCAGAATTCCTGGTGAAAAAAACTACATTATCCATGATACTGCAAAGAAATGAGTCATTTTCCTACTTAAATATTTTGATGCATATGCATATTTTGCAATAAACATAAAATATTGTTTCTATATACATAATAAAAATCTTTTAATCAATAGTTTTATATTTAGCCATAGTTTTTAATTTGATTATGCCATTTGCAATGCTTCATGGGATTGTAGTTCTTTCCTGCACTAAAGCCGTTAAAGGGTTAGTTCACTCACCCTCATGTCGTTCCACACCCGTAAGACCTTTGTTCATCTTCAGAACACAAATTAAGATATTTTTGATGAGTTTGAGAGCTTTCTGTCCCTCCATAGAGATCCAATTCAACTTCCACTTTCAAGGTCCAGAAAGGCAGTAAAGACATCATTAAAGTACCATGTGACTCCAGTGGTTTAACTTCAGTTTTATGAAGTGACGCGAGTGCTATGAACATAATTTACCACTTTACTTGCAAAAATATTGATCTGCAACGTGCGTTCACGAGAGCATCACAACGCATGTGTTGCATGAACAGGCTTTAGAAAATATTATTTTGTAAATAAAGTGGTAAATTATGTTTTTTTTGCACAAACAAAGCACTCACGTAGCTTCAAAAAATTGAGTTTAAGCCACTGGAGTCACATGGAGTACTTTAATGAGGTCTTTACTGCCTTTCTGGACCTTGAAAGTGGTAGTTGCACTAGAGTCCCTCTCTAT